>LGRX02005255.1:0-14436 GCA_001247695.2 Cymbomonas tetramitiformis
GTATGGTTCCTATATCGCGCGAACTTGCGGAGATCTCGCGTTTTAGGAATTATTCAAGGGCAGCCACCATCACACACCTGCGAGGGCACTGCACGGGCAAAGCATGCACGGCTTTCATTGTGTACGAACGGGGGATGATAGGCATGTGCACAACTGCAGGGGGTGGGGGCAGCTGGCCTCGGTACATGGTTCCTATATCGCGCGAACTTACGGAGATCTCGCGTTTTAGGAATTATTCAAGGGCAGCCACCATCACACACCTGCGAGGGCACTGCACGGGCAAAGCATGCACGGCTTTCATTGTTTACGTACGGGGGATGATAGGCATGTGCACAACTGAAGGGGGTGGGGGCAGCTGGCCTCGGTATGGTTCCTATATCGCGCGAACTTGCGGAGTTCTCGCGTTTTAGGAATTATTCAACGGCAGCCACCATCACACACCTGCGAGGGCACTGCACGGACAAAGCATGCACGGCTTTCATTGTTTACGTACAGGGGGATCTAGGCATGTGCACAACTGCAGGGGGTGGGGGCAGCTGGCCTCGGTATGGTTCCTATATCGCGCGAACTTGCGGAGTTCTCGCGTTTTAGGAATTATTCAAGGGCAGCCACCATCACACACCTGTGAGGGCACTGCTGCACGGGCAAAGCATGCACGGCTTTCATTGTTTACGTACGGGTGATGATAGGCATGTGCACAACTGCAGGGGGTTGGGACAACTGGCCTCGGTATATGGTTCCTATATCGCGCGAACTTGCGGGGTTCTCGCGTTTTAGGAATTATTCAAGGGCAGCCACCCTCACACCCCGGCGTTGAAGGCGGCGATAGTCCGCGACGGGTCGAACTGGGTGATCTTGATGGCCAGAAGGTCTGCGGTGCCCTGAAGGGGTCCGCCGGAATCCAGAAGCATCCTGGCGATGCATCAGAAACATCTCCAGTAACACCCGTTTCCCATCAAACGGGTGTGCCTCCGCCGAAGACTCCATCCAGTCTGCCGCGGGCGACACCGGAGCGATGATGTACTCCAGTGTCGAAAACAACAGCTTGTTCGCCTCAGCGCGGACGGGTAGGGTGGCATCCTCCAAGTCGAACAGAGAAGAAAACGCGTCCTCCTCAGTGACGAAAATGTCCCGTAGCGCCAGAACCAGACGGGCGAAGACGGAGCTGACGTTCGACTCCGTACCATCAAAACGCCCATGTTTGTCATCGTACACCTTCGTGATGACGAGCTTGGCGGCCCGCTCGTCGAAGGACTCCTTCGCCAGACGTTTGACCTCGTCGAGGAACATCGCCCCCGCTGATTGGGCAGCCGGCGCAGTCGCAACCGTAGGAGTGGCTGGTGTGGTTGCATGTCTGGCTGCGGCATCGTCGAAAATGGTAACTAGTGAGCGGCGTGCGGCCGCAGTGTGCGATCTCGTAGAAGTACCCATGATGAAATGACTATAGAGACATGGTGAGGTGAATAATGCTAGGTGAGGCTAACGGTGTGGGCGACGGCTTGCGAGTTGCGGCGGGTCGTCGAGGATAATCCGGGGAAACAGCAAATAAAACGCGGTCGTGTGGGACGAAAGGACGTGATCGATGCCGGACGGTATACTAGTGACCAGAAACAACAAAATCCAGCCCAACGATACTGCACGGAAAGTTAAGCTGCCTTAACGCGCGCCCCAATTGTCCAATCAACCGCGCGTCCGTAACTGAGTCATACCGCCCATACCGAAAACCTCTCTAACGCGGGTCCCTCACCCCATCTCAAGCGCCGGTGGCTACTACCCGAAGGTCCGGTCCTCCCACAAGGACCGAAGTGTATTTGGGATATATGCCGCGTTTTTTCGATATAGTTGGTATATGAGTGCTTTGGGGTCATATTTAGGTGTCCGATAATTATCTAAAAACGTGTGTTGGGTGTAATACTCGGTGTAGCGATGTGGTTTACGTTATTGAAAAGTGGGGGTGAAACCGCTCGAAATTAAATAAAAAGGCCGGTCCTCCCACAAGGACCGGAAGTTCCCAACCCACCTACACTCACTAAGTGGCCTTCCTAGTGCCCAATGCACTTAAAAAATACTTCAACATGACCTATTCGTGCCCTCTACAATGTACGACATCTTCGGAATCCACAATACTGCGGTATATATCCCTCACAATGTCATGCACCCACGAAAAAATTAGATATCATCAAAATCGGCCATCCAAAAATCTGCTCTCGCCGAATTCCAAAGCAATGTTCCGAGTAGACTACTGCACATATTGACATGCTTGAGCATTCTAAAAATCGATAAACATGTTTACATGAAGTATGCGACGTGGCACATCATACATCTATCATATCCGAACACTATTTGGCATTCATAGTATCCGTAGTAACGAAAAAAAACATTTGAAAATCTTGGATCAAAAATGTTTTTTACAGGTGTAAGGTCGATTTGAGTGCGTATATACACCCAATACGAGGTCGCTAACATGTATAATCTTGCAAGTGTGATTGGGTATGATGTTAGGATAACATTTTGTACTTGGGCGGCTTGTTTGACTTGGGATTCTATTGGATTAAAATATTTGAATGGCATGGCATGTTTTTGAACGTCCTCCAAAAGTTGCAACTCAAAAATGATAGGGTATATGCTACAAATGCATTGGATAAAGTCATTTTATGACGATATACGGTTGATGGCGCATATGGACACTCAGTTTAGGTCCTAAGTGTACTAAAAACCGAAGGGTAGGCACTAAGACCGTCAAGAGGACGGCTAAAAAAAATCCCGCAACACCGGTCCTTGTGGGAGGACCCAACGCCGTTTCGGTCCTCCCACAAGGACTGTCGGGCAGTAGCCACCGGTGCTTAGCCAATCATGGCCAAAGTCGCAGTGTAAAATTAAGAGTGCGTGGGACCAAACCTGCTGAATATATCAGCTGGACTGTATATTCGGTGAGTCAGATAATCAGAATAGATAACCGGTGAGAATACTCAGTCTTCCCGTTATATGTTCGGGGTCTAGGGTTCCGGGACCGGTGACAGTCATACACCCCAACTATAGGAATGACAGTCGGGGAGTCAGCGCGTCACTTCCAGCATGTAAGGCGCTCACATACAAGCCCAAATTTCTAACATGTAAAAAGATAAAAACAGCAGTATAATATATTCACCGAAAGATAATAAAACCACCAAAAGTACGAATTATTACAGTTCTTGCATCATTAATTTCCTCGTCCAGAATGCCATTCTGGACGAGGATTCTGCCCGCGCGCGAACTTTGCATCTTTATTCCTAAATCCTCAAAAGCGACCATTTATATCATTTATATATCATTTATACTGATCTTCAGAACAAGGAACGAGGAACAAATTTTCAGCCACCTCCAGAGGTGTCTCAAACTTTTCTCCTCGTTTTGTGGAGTCCTCGCGCTGGGCAAGCGAATAAATTTGAGCCACGTGGAGTCATATCTGCCGAGTTCAGAATTTCAAACCGAGCTCGGTTCAGCCTGATGTTGCGTCCCAAGCACCGCTTAATAACTTGATATTTCTGCTACGATGAGCCTATGATTATGATATTATTCCGAAGTTATAAGACCTATAACTTCGTAATGATACTTTCCATTGTGTTTTCCGCAGTGAACTTTTTTATTGGACATGATGAGCGCGTGCGTAAAGATCCCCGCACGTTTTCATCATTGTACCGCTATAAACGGGACAATTGGAACAAACGTTTTGCAGTCTCAAACTTATGAGTGTTCGAACAGCGTGCAACTCTCTCCAACACTTTATAAGTATGTATGTAGTGAAGTTAGTTTCAGTCGCTGTCTTGAGCATCCGCAGAAACGCGGATGCCCAAAACGCGTTTGAAGTCCGCAATGCGAACCCCCTTCGCGGCTTGCTCACATCCGCGAATACGGATGGAATAACGCCAAACGCGCTATCACGCAACGTTAACTTAAGTTAACTTTGCGTGAAAACTTGGCGGAGACTCATCTCTGTACATCTCGCTACGCAATCGTTTAGTACCGCAAGGGTACTCACTCCCGGCGAGCATCCTAAAACGCGAAGTACGGCTTCTTTCGCTACGTTTCGAGTGTCAAACGACGCACATATATCACAGTGAAAACATGTTTAAAATGTTGTGATACATGTTGCGAAATTTGCAAAGTAATTGCCAAAATTCATGTGCGGACAGCAGCCCGACGCATGTTTCAAAGGGTCCTTCCGGGTCAACGCGGTCGGCTATCTGACGTGGAACTTGGTTTTTCCGACGTGTCACTCCGAATTTCGGGAACTTCCGTGAGAAGATGCAAACCCCGATGCTCCTCACTCCTCGATTTATGTCCGGAAATTTTTGCGGCCACAGTTCCAAGAACTCCTCGCGCGTGCCCTCGCGATGCCTCGCGGTCCTCAGAATTTAAAATGAGGAATTTAATGATGCAAGAACTGTATTGTACAAAGCTGTGGGCAGAGCTGTCTTAGCAATCTAGCACTTGGTACGTGAACAGCCACCTAGCACTTGCGAAGGCAAAACAATAATGAGTCCACTAGTCCTGACCTGCAGTCAGAGCCTACTTATTCTCCAGTCAATGTCACATCTGTAAAAACTTGTAACAGGCTTCCGCCCTGAAATCTTCATTTACTAATAGAGTGTCACGATTCTATGCCAGCTTTAATAATGTCACCACTTCCCATCTTCTGACTGACACGTCAGTGACAGTATTGTAGTTGTCATATCTTCTTATCACTTCGCAATCATCTCACAGTGACCATATCTTCTTAACCAGGTCTGCTACCCTCAAGCAGTCGTAACGCGCGAGGTCTGTCATACTCGTCACGCCTGTCACGCCTGTCACCAACTGGACAATCCCGGCTTCGGTACCACGAGAAGCCGGCGTTTGTTACACTGGTTTGGGAATTTGGGCGACATGTCGCATCGTGTCGCTTTTGATCACAACGATCTGATTGGTTAAAAACGCGACATGCGACAGACGAATGCGACGGAAAACGTTGCCGACATCTATTGGATGAACATGCCGACATCCTTGCCGACATCGAATTTCAGAGATGTCGGCCCCTTCAAATAGATGTCGGCATGTGCTTTTGTCGCCTGCGGTTTGTCGCATTTCGACACTTTAATTTGAAATCGATCGTCAGATCCAATTTTGTTCGACGGCGTACAGACATTTCATGTCGCATGCGACACTTTCAGGTCCCACGTAGGCCATGCGACATGCCCACGTAGGCAATGCGACACTTTGTAGGTCAAACGTTTGACCCAATTAACACTGTGAAAACTCATGAAAGAGGAGAGATATATATAATAGGTATATATATCACTGCAGAGACGGAAACCGGACTACGTTCGGGCTTTCGGATAGAGGACTAAGATGAGATCAAACACATAAGTTTGGGTTTTAGTCTATCGCGGACTGTGGGGAAGAAATGACAAGATGACAAGTGGCATGTCAGGGATATGACCGATGACATAATTATGTGACATACCTATCATACCTGTCATACCTGGCATGTCATGTCATGCCATGTCATGCCATGTCATGCCATGTCATGTCATGTCATGTCATGTCATGTCATGTCATGTCATGGCATGGCATGGCATGGCATGTCATGTCATGTGTCATAATGACATACAGTCGTCAAGTATTGTCAGTACGGTCGACTATGACATGTACAGTCAGAATGTCTGTCATCCACCTAAGGTGAGTGACATCTGTCATCGAGAGGCCAAGTATATGGCATCGAGATGGCGAAGCAAGATACGTCTTTAAAAGAACGAACTGAATCGTTCTGTCAAGACGCATCTTCGCTTCTAGCATGCACTGAACAGCATGCGAGCATGAATGCCTATATCGTCTAGCCGATGCGTCAAGTTCACCTAGTGCTCTCGGGTTCACAACCCGATGGTGGTAACGCGTGCGACGCGTGAGAGCACTAGAGTATATGAGGAGCATTGGGCTCAAGCACGCAATTCTGGTCCCCAGACTGCTGCACTCATACACCCACCAAATACTAGCAACTTGCACGCAACTGTTACCGTTCCATAACAGTCGTGCCGTGACAGTGGTATTCTGCATACATTATGCATACATACCAGCCACACACACACATGTGCGTGTGGACTGTCGGTGATGGCGATACATAAGGGACAGGATCAAACAACCTGCTGCAGGGCTGGATGGAGATATCTCCAGACCCGAAGGCAGTATACAGTGCTCAAATAACAGTTGGTCACTGTTGAGCACTGTCCATGCATTCCCATCGCTGGAGCAACTACATCCTCTACAAAAGCATGTGTAGATAAGGCTATATTTTGGTCATGGGTTTCAATCAGTAAAACCCCTGAGAATTGACCATATACATATCTTCACAGAAACACCATGAAACATATCATTTTCGATTTCGTGTGTGATGACGAGTTACCTTAAAGAGTTGTGAAAGACATAATACTGTGACAGACAGTATATACATACTGAGGCTTATATAAGCTCAAAGTATATAATCTGAAATATATAAGCTCAAAGTGGCAAAAATGGGTGAACGAAAAGTCTCACGTTTAATTTAAAAATGAAATTTTGGGTCAATTTTTGTTCACGGATTCCAATTTTATACCTAATAAGGTACCCAAAAATCATTATGCTACATTTCACATCTCAGGTCACTACCTAAAATATCTTACATGTAACATCTAGGGGTGTAACACACACTTAAGATATTACATAACAAACAGTGACATGCTGAGCACAATCTTGCGTCTTTCTTTCAGGAAAACTGCATATTTGCTCACTTATACCATTTCAAGGGGTTCCTGATATCATGTAACACCCTAAGGTCACTGAGGGCGATTAGGGTCACTGTAACCCATACTGCCTAAAAAACCATAGAATATTAGTGAAACATACTATACTTTGGTATTATAGTCATGCTGGAATCAGCACAGCCATGACTAACACTCCAGGGCAACATCCCAAGGACTGTAAGGCTGCTTCCCACAGGGTTGCACAATGCCTAATTGGAGTATATTCAAGGCACTTGGCAACTGCCTGGTAGTTCACTCTTCCTCGAGGAGGGAAGTGAAATGCTGATGAGATATACACACATATCCGAGAAGTTATTCTATAACTTATATAGATTCAGGATTAATGTGTGATGATACCGATATGGTGATTTCTGATGGATTGCTTTTGATAGGACCACTGCATCCACAGGTAACGTTGAAATCTGTACAACGTTAAACCCACCGTCACTAATAAAGTGTAAACTCGGATAGGAAACTACATCCCAATGACTATAAGTTGACTACTGCCCGGTGTTTATATTTTCGAGTAAAGGCGGAATGCTGAAATATACATATATATAACACATAACCTGATACCCTGCTCAATTGCACATCAATGGATCAGAAGATGATAGTTATATAATGTATATATATCCCCCGCCTGATACAGCTTGGCACTATAGCCATACATAAGAGTGGGAAGGACAGGTGCATCGCTGTAGGACTGGTTGATATAATCCCAGTACCGAAGGCAGGATGTGGCACCCGGATAACATACAGCTGGTAACTGTTGGGTGACCACCATGCAAAACCTTCCAGGCGCAACTCCATCGTCCTCGGATGCAGGTGAACTGTTCATACAATATGTTGACATCACATGAAAGCATTCTGAGGAACCCCCTGTATATTCATATGAGTTGTCATCACTGAAAATGACACAGGGTTCGAATCGTCGAAATGAGTATAACTCCGATGAATTCATTAGTACATAACAGCTGCTGAGATTACTCCTCCGGTTGGATTGCAATCATTCACAATCCCTGTACATTCCGGTGTCAAATTTTTGCACTGGACTGATCACCACATTTGGTATAATCTGTGATATATAAATCATCAGAAAAAGCGTTGCAATCAGTACAACGCTGTCTAAACTCACAAAGATGAGTAATAGATTTCCTCAGATGCAACGGTATAAGGTACAATGTGACCTACGCTAAGATCGCGTATGCTCGGGCACAGTGTTGTGACCTGCGCTACGATCGCGCATGCATGGGCACGATATGACCCGTGCCGATGACGTGGACATATTCCACACAACCCCCGGTACGAGCGGACAAGGTTGGCTGCCACGTCAACACATCTGAAATCAATAAATCACTCAGAGAGAAGGTGTTGAAATCAGTACAACACCATTATACATATAGTCATGAGAAGTTTAAAGAGGACACAGTCCCTCCGATATTGACAACACGGTAAACACATTACCACAGGCTCTCTGATTATATATTTGATATCCCACAGCATACGATGATTGTAATAGCAAACCACTTCGCCGCTGGAGGGTAGCGTTGTATTTTGTACAACACATACATGGGCACGATGTGATCCGCGCTGATGATGTGGACACATTCCACACAACCCCCGGTACGAGCGGACAAGCTTGGCTACCACGTTATCACATCTGAGGTCGGACCTCTGTTGTATTTAAACGGCGCCTGACAACCGCCTAGCATTTTACACTTCCTTGAGGGGGGAAGATGAGAAGCTAAAAAAATACAACTGAAAATCAAATAAATGATAAAGACAAATAATAAAAACAAGTAAGTTGCATCATCGTTGTTGTTTTGGTAATCATGACTATATACAGTCAAACCATGCAGAGTTCCATGAAGTTGACACACATCTGTATCGAACATTTCTAAGGTCATCAGCCATGATGTACATATGAGCAAGTTCACCTCAGACCCGTATACAACGACCATAGCCTGCCTGAAAATCCACCGTCCGTAGCAAAAACACTCCCAATAATGTCCATCAACAGTGTTGATATAATAAACGTTTGCTCTACCCGAGTCGACGCTGCCTACGCTAGGAGGTTGATGCATCTTATTAGTTGGTTAGAATGAAGTTCGTCGCTTGCCACCTGTCAGTTATCAGGACCAGTTGATGCTGTTTGAATATCTGTCTAAATGTCATTGGTTCATTACAAATCACATAAGTTTATTGGATCCGAACGCCCTTTTAGGCTAAGATCGAAGATTGCATAATCTGTTTATTGGCTGAATTATCATCACTCGTGTAATGATCATTCTGTGTCACCTACAAATCAGCCAGCAAACACCCACGATCATCATCCACACATCATCCACTCATCAGCCACCATCAGCCATGCATCATTATCATCATCCACCATGACTATTTTACCTAGGTCCGAAGGCAATGGAACGTCACCATCGAAAAAGTTATCAAATTCTGAAAACGAATACAAGCCAAAACTCCCGCAAATTCTACTTTTTCGCCATGGCCCTTTGCATGTGTGTCAAAATAAACACCTCACAACACTTACATCACTTAACATTCACAAATACACACGAATTCCTCCGCGCGCGAGTGTCATGAAAAATACCGAAAACTTGTTGTGGGACATGTATACACATAGTTTTATATTTATATTTATAGTTATATATATATATATATATATTCTTTGGTGAGAGTAGACGAGCAGGTAGTGATATCAAGTTGGAATCTGGCTTGCAATCGTGCGAGAATGCTATGGACTACATAAGGTTTTCAAAGTGCTTCTCCTGCTGGGTGTCAAACGATCGAATGAGCCACCCTGGCGTGACGACCCCGCACGGTTGCAGTGAATAACATCGGTATGATTTGGACTTTTCAAGAGAACACCTGACGCGCCATAATAGGGATGTATAATTATATTTATAGTTTTACTGTATAAGTTTAAAGAAATAATTCCCGGACCAAAAAATAAACTTTCCCAAAGACTTTGTTGTCGCCCAAAAACCTTTTAAAGCAATCATGCAAGCACGGCATATACCCTAATACACCATATGTCCCCAACGAAGTTTGGGGTAGTCCGCGCGTGTGGAATTTGAATGGAAATGCATGAATTAGTGCATGCCCTATTAAGGAGACGTGTAACATTCGTGTAAAATTGTACACGCAAGATCGCGGTACCAAAAAATGAATATTGCAAAAGTTATGGCGGTTTTAAAATTTCAAAACCAGTACCCTAGGACCTCAAGCTGACGTCAGCCATTTAATGGCGATGACGTTATTCATGTGATGACGTCATCCAGCTAGATAGACTTAGACTCAAGCCTAAGAAAATGTTAAAACTGGCTGAAGCGCGAGCGCGAGCGCGACCGAAGATTGGCGTGTGGTATGACATCGTCAGGATGTGACACACAAAGACAAGACCGTAGCCACCAACGCAACCCAAGATAGACTTCAGTCTTTTGAAACAGCTGTCAGCTTTGACAAGGGTGACACGCGCGCGCTTGCCATCTCTACTGCTCGTTAGATCGTGACCGATGAAAATCTTACGATGGTAAGTTGGTAACAACACAATGAGATCTTACATGGGAATCAGCAACTGTTTTACAATTTACATTACCCAATCAAAAGCGTACGTAGTCGGTCGATGATCGATACGATAACTTGCTTTCAGAAATTTGACTGGTTGGACCATGATTCTTCCGCTTCTTCAAAAATATAGATTGTAAATTGTAAACACCCTCTGCTCACTTCGCGAATCTTGACAGCCAAAACCTGCGTGTGTGATTTTTAAAGGATACGAGCAGCGTTTTGTTTTACTTTGGTTTTATTTTAGTTGCACTATCTTCATAGGATACCCTGTTTCTTGCTTTCTCGGCGCTAGTCTCATGCGATCTGTTCATCGAAGTATAGTTTGAGTGCCTGTGCTTTGCAAATTTCTGTTGAAACGTTTCCTTTTTGTTACTTCACAGACACAACACCTTCCAAGACTGACTGCCTCTCCTTGTTTTGATATTTTGAAATAATGTGTGCATGCATTTTCTGCGCTTTTCTGGTTTGGACATGCGTTCTTGTCACACATAAAACCTGTCCAGGACCTGTAGCGCTAACGGAGAATTTTACACAGCGTCAAGTGACACTTTCATGATGATTACTTATTACGCTCGCGACAAACGTAACAATGGCGGCCCTTACCAGGGGCGCTATCGTGCGTCGTAACCCCATTGGCCGATTCCAAATTCCATGACACACGATCCTTGCCACGTTTTTAGAGGTAGCATCGCGTCTGGGGGCTTACCCTGGCGGGAATAACCCCGGTCATCATTGGCCATGCTACCTCACCAAGTGTAGGTTCGGTTCCGCTTTTCCTCTGGCCGAAATCTTTGCGCTGGTTGTTTCTCGATCCCCGACTGACAAAATATCGTTCATCATCCAGGTGCGGCGGGAGGAAGACACACGATTCCGGGATCTTGGCAGTCGCGCGCCCAGCAACTTAGGATATTGCCGCCAGGATCTTAACCTAGAGCGTCCGTTGTACAATATTGGATCTGCGTGGAGGAATTTAAAACATCCCCTGCACTGCGTCTGCACTGCGTCCTTCTTTAGCCCGTCACGGACAACTTTTATCTGTTCTGGTAAACCTCGAATTCAGGAACTGCTTAGTTATAGGATAGTAGAATTCGACAATTATTACTCTTCGCTTGCAAGCAAAGAGCCCTCTATTATTGATATTTTGCCTTGCGTAACTCTACTTTCCAGGTTAATGTAATCTGTAATTTTCTTATAATTCTGCTTTCCCAGTAGGATATAAATTTGTAAACATCTTGTGTTTAGACCTACTTTGCTTATTTCAAGGCTAATAACAATCCTCCTCAGCTAATACCTAGACTTTACTACAAAGTGTGAACGGGTCATGGCGAATTTTTTACAAAAGTTGGTAACTTGATAACAAAAGTTATCAATATGCTGTTTATTCAAGAGTGTACCATAACAACGTCCACAGAAACGTTCAAACTCAATGAACCCGTGATAAAACATTCACATTCCCCAATTTTTTTCAATACCCTGAGTAAGCCTCTATATCACTTCTCAAATCGTTAAGTCTGTTCATAAACTAGTCACAGCAATTGTTCTCATCGCGGCCGCTCAGGGACTATTTTGAGCGACCCTCGATTGATAGCATCTGGCGGCGAAGTATAAAAGTAAAGATGGAGTGTGCTCCTGGAATTCGTTAAAAATTCCTGGTCATAAGCAGAGTATCTAAAAGGGCACAGAATCCTCAACACTAATATATCGAAATCGGGGCAGGAAAATTACAAGGAGGGTTGTGAAGTGGAACATTACTCTTTTTACAAAATATGTTTATTTTATCAGGCTATCAGCAATGCCCGTTACTGTTTAGCCTTTAATATCTACCTAAAAAAAAGGCTTATGGCCACAAGCAAGGGGTGGGGATGACAACTCCGGAAGCCACGACAGAGTCGGGCAGCACACACTTTCCGAGGTTAGAGAAAATGTTAGACATGCCACCGCTGCCCATGTGCTCCTTAGCGCAAGCAATGGGTCCCATGCCGAGCGCCTGGGCCTGGATGGTCATACCGGTGAAAGCGAACATAGCGGCCCTGTGCGAGCACACCATCTTCGTTTTAGCAACCGTGCTTCTTCACCGAGGAACTTGCACAACCCAAAGGCTCAAGTGGATCAAGTTAGTATCAGGCAGTTAGGAAACGGGGATCGAACCGGCCGTTGATGATTTCCTTGTACTGGGCCTTCTTGAGGTCGCCCTTGGAGAAACCCATGGGATCAAAGATGCCACCGGGGTAACCAGTCTCGGGGTTGGGAACGCTGTTTCCAGAGAAGATAGGATCCTCGTTCACGGATCCTGGCTTCTTGTAATCTTGCCACCGGCGAACCTCGACGTAGTGCATCATGAGGAACTCGAAAGCCAAGATGGAACCTGAGGAATCAAACGTGGGATGGTTGGAAGCGCCGTGCACAGACAGGCACATCGATCCAGAACATAATCTCTTTTAATTATTTGTATTCAAGGATCTCGTGAGTCAGGAGCAAGGGCGCTTCCTAAGAAAGAAAGGTGCCACTGGAAGACGATCTCACAGTAACAGTTGAGTGCAACAACCTTGCCGAAAACTGGTGTGACTATTGCTCTGAATAGATGCATTTTGGAACACTGCTTCTGCCGAGCCGAGTCACGAAAGACAACAGGTGCTCAATCGTTGTTCAGTGAGAAAGGGTGAAAAAGAAGAGGGCGCACCAAGGTTGAAGTCATCATTGACGAAGCTAGGCAAGTTTTCGGGGAGAGCGGCCTCATACCAGAACACGTCGGGGTTGGTCACCTCCTGATAAGCATAGAAAAGACGATCAGTTACTGTTGCAGTACGAAGTTCGAATGCAAATTCAGGGCTTAAGGAAGCAGATCATACCTGGACGAGGATGCCAACGCAGCCGAGCATAGCCCAACGAGCGTGCATAAGCTCCGCTTGCCTGTACCTGTGAAAGACAAAAACGCCGCCGATCGTCTGCACAATGCTTACGGGGGGTGCGAAAACATGTAAGAGCGTCTGGGGCCGAATAAAGATAAGGCGGTTACCACTTAAGGGCGGTCTCATCGGCACCAAGGCCCAGAGGATCCCAGCCGAAATCGCCGGCAAGGGAGCCGTCGAGGTAGGAAGGGGCAACCGCTCCCGGGAAGAACAGAGGGCGGTCCTCAGCGCGGACAGACACCGCGGTGGTACGTCCAGCAGCCTGCAAACGCAAGTGCCGGACTTTAGGAGACTGATGCCTTGGTCTGTGGAATATGAGTCTCAGGGGAAAATTCCGCGGTGCGCGAATGCGTGAAGTTAGAAATCCGGCTGTGTCCAAACTTAGAGCGGGCTGTGAGACTCGGCGCGGGAAAACAGCTGAGAACTCAAGGCTTCAATTGTGTCTTCTCTTCCAGACTGATGCCCCTGGAGGAGTCTCGAGACCGGAAAACATATGATGAAAGGCAGCGTTATTAGCTCCGATGTATGTGCGCGAATTCTTGCGGCTTCCGGAACATTAACGAAGCTCACCTTGGGGGCAGCCTGCGCCTTAACCTGGGTGCGCCCAACGAAAGAAGACTGTGCAGCCTTAAGGCAGGAGAACTTGGCGGTGGTAGCCATTTTTTTTAGGTGATGGGGGGGAGGTGGACAGAGGTGCGGAAGGAATGCTTAGACTTGGGTTGCTTGGAAGGAAACAGTTGCGTGCTTCCCTGAGTGCAGATTGCGGATGAGCTTTTAGCCAATCAACACCGATGTCTGCAGATGTCAAGCGATCAGGTGGAGAGAGGATCTTTAAAAGTCGAAGATCTTCATTCAGTATTTGATCCTGAGGTAAACGTGCCTCTGAAAGATTTGAAGCTTGTCGATTGCATTCTCCATTCTCTATTCGCCGTTCGAGACGAAATCGCGAAATGGGTCGCTCGCATCGAGCGCAGCAGTTCGCCCACATTACTTATACAGTCTCAGGTCCTTTGTCGTGATGGTGCTGCTGCTGGTGCTGCTGCTGGTCCTGCGCTGGTCGTGGTGCTTGGTGCTTATTATAATTAACCTTCGCTTGCACCTGCGACCTGGCACCTCCGTCTCGTCACCAAATGGCATAAAATACTGGT
>LGRX02005256.1:0-66849 GCA_001247695.2 Cymbomonas tetramitiformis
GGGTAGGAGGGCTCCGGTGCGGGGTCGTCAGGGGGATCTTGGGGTGGATCACTGGTGGGCCCTGGTGGCGAGTCGCTCGAACTGGGGTCTCCGGGCTCCGAGTCGGGGTTGCCACCGCCGTGCACTACCGTCTCCATCGACTGCCGCCGGCGAGCCACCATCATGTTGAGGGGGTCCGGCCGACCCTGAGTGGGAGGTTCGGCGGGAGCGGTTTCGGCGACAGTCTGGGACACTGGGGGGGTTACGCTGTCAGCGGCGTCCGCCTCGAGTGGATGGTCCGCCGTCAGGGCCCCCTGTGCGCTGCTCTGAGGGTCGCCTGGAGGGGAGGCTCCTGCAGAAGTCGTCGCGCCAGGCAGGGCGAGTCCCCTCGAGATCACCGCGGAGATATCCAGGGCCTGTACTGCCGCCAGGACTTCCCTGCGAATGTGCTCGCTCCGGCTGCTCGCGTCCGAGTCAGAACCGGACCTGTGGGCGGCCCTCCGCCTGCGCTCAGCACGTGCCTGCGTGCTTCGGCTGCCCCTGGTCCCCGTGCTGGTGCGGCTGACGTCCGTACCGGACTCGGGGTCGGAGTGATCAGATGCATGGCTCAGACCTGGAATGTGCCTGCCATGCGTCGCGGGGCCCGAGGATACTCTTCGGGAACGTCGACTCCGGCGGGTCTCTGAGGCTGCTGCCACCGCGGGGAGATGGCGTACCAAGAGCTGGGCCCCGCCCGAGGCGCTCTGCTGAGCTCCGCTGTCAAGGGGTACCTGCAGAGGATCTGGCAGGGCTGCGGCGCCGATACTGATGAAGTGCTGCAGCGGTGAGAGATCCGCACCAGAGTCATGAAGCGCGGAGGTAGCTGGTACCAGCTGATGGGGCTGCTGTGACTGTTGTTGCGGCTGCGGCTGCTGTTGCTGCTGCTGCTGCTGTGCAACTGCTGCTGGAACTGCTGCTGCTGTAACTGCTGCTGCTGTAACTGCTGCTGCATCGGTTCCAGTGACTGCTGCTGGAGCCACTGCTGTTGCTGCTGCTGGTACGCGAGCCACTGCTGCTGTTGCTGCAGCTGTTGTTGGAACGGTGTGGGATATGAGCCCATGGGGTGGTGGGTTCCCAGTGTGAACGGCACTGGTGACACTCCCCCAGCGAGGGGCGCTGATTGGGGCAGTACCCAATTGACGCCGTTCCATACAGCCTGTGCGGGGGTGCCATCCGGCATGGTATATGGGCGGGGCACCGCAGTGTAGGGCATGGTGGTGCCTGGATGTGGAAGGGGGTGAGCGGAAGCGTATGCGGCGGGAGATGGGAAGGTGATGGGGGAGAACAGTGGGTGGTGTAACGACTCTGTGCTGACACCCATGCTGGGAAAGGATTCTGATGTCTGCTGTGACATTCTGACTGCTGAGCTGGTTGAGTGTGGCAATAGCCACAGGTGAGCAAAAGTAGTGAGTGCTCGCCTTTTTATTTAATCAGTCCAGGGAAGATATCTTCCGTTGAGCTGGTACGGCCCCAAATCAAAAATTCTTTCGGCCCGTCTTCGGCCCGCCCGGTCCGAGCTACAAAATGCCCGAAAATTTTAATCTTAAGTATGGGAAAATGCAAAAATCTCAAAATTGTCAACCTCGTCATCTACACAGTCAGTTGTGCCGCGAAAACGCGGCACCCCGCAACATCCTACCTACGCAGCCACGCTCGCCCCTCTACAACTTTAGCCAGCCATTTAGTGGCTTTGAATCAAAACCACTTTAGGCAAGTGGTGGGCCTATAGCCTACTAGAATGTCCTAGCGACACAACGAAAACGCTGAACGCCGCAGGGTTACTTTGAGCGAGGCAATCGGGTATCATTAAATATAGAATGAGTACACGACTCTCAGGCTATCTAAGTTTGTGGCCGTCATTAGGCAATCATACCGTATGTCACGGTCTAAGCTCTGTCATCCTTGGTGCAAGAAAAGCGGGGGTTTTGGGCATGCCGTATTGCTCATCGAGTTGGGTACCCCCCGCCTGACGTCGGCGCCATAGAAGAAAACTCGAAGAATAGTAAACTGTTTCTTTCAGGGCAGGCTAACACTGCTTAAATCTTCATTGATAAACGCTTAAAACGGCGACAATTTAAGGGAAAAATCGCGTGCGGCACCCATTTTCAAGGTTTTTTTTTATTGGATTTTTCTTGGCCGAAAAGCCGGCCGGCCGTACTCATCGAGTTGGTGCCCCCCTCCCCCAAAAAAAAACGTTAGGCGCTTTCTTAACGTCAGGGTTTCTTAAAAGTGAGTGATTCTTGTACCGAAGTCGAACTACTGAGTACAGGTAGGAAGTCAGTGTACTGTCACTGTCATACGTCATACGTCATACGGGGTACTGAACTACTGGATCTCAGCAAGGGATATATATCGCTGAAACACACGAAACACAGGTGGTGATCCGGTCGGTCTAAAAACTGCATAAGATAAAATACTTAGGTGTTTTATCAAGTGCGGTGCGGAACGGTCGGAGCGGTGGCAGACGACAAAATGACAAGCACTCGGGGCGAGGGATACGGTGGGGGGGGGGGATCGGCTTCCCCGTGAAAAAGGCCATACGCATTTCCTCTCACTGTGGTGTACCCGGAACCAGTGGAGCATGTTGCAAAGGTTCACTGGATGCGGCGTAGTGAACCCTTTCAGTCCCTTGGGCACTTGACCACAAACCGTATCCTGAAAAACGGCGATCATAATATGCAGTACATGCATAGTGCACGGTGTTGGATGCGACACAGTGACACCCGAAATATCACATGTCACTTCCTAAAGTAGGCTGAGTGACCGTCACCAGTAGGTGCGAAACACCCGTTAGGTATTTATGTTTATCTCCGGTTTATCAATTACACTTTTATCGTTCTGATTCCGAAACCCTTAACTCAGGGTTTACAGTATTACAACTTACAAAGATATATAAGCAGCACTATATATCTGCCACACGGCGTTCTTCTTGGCACAACCGCTCAATACGAGGTAGATGGTTTATGACTTTAACCTCTGCTCTTTATGTTTTAAGACCAAAGCAAATTACGAGGTAGCTGCTGAATATATCAGTTGGACTGTATATTCGGTGAGACAGATAATCAGAATAGATACCCCCCGGTGAGAATACTCAGTCTTCCCGTTATATGTTCGGGGTCTAGGGTTCCGGGACCGGTGACAGTCATACACCCTAACTATAGGAATGACAGTCGGGGCGTCACTTCCAGCACACCACCTAGGGTGGTGACTGGCAAACTAGGTGGTCACGGACCTGAAACAAACACCTACTCAGCTTCGGTGGAAATAAGCATCCTACAGGAGAACCTGTCCTTTCTGGCAGGGCAACTCCTGAAACTAGCAGTCAGTGAGCCATACTGCAGAATACATATACAGTTAAAACCCTAAATTAAGCCCATCTTGGGGCAATCCAACCTGGACCAACAGCATCACAATCTGGAGGCAGGCTAATCCAATCTCGTCAACTCTAGCCACGTCGATAGTGCCCGGGAGAGCCGGTGCCACTGTTACAGCGCCCATGAGAGCTGGTACCACTGTTTGACAAATCATGCGTAGAGCAAAATGGGAGAGTTGAGAAAGTGCCGATGTTCCTGTAGTCAGTTGCACCGGGCGCAACCAGCCGGGTCCTGTGCTCGATTGGCGAAGAAGGTTCATCCCCGGTCCCCCCGCCCCAGGCGGGTGGCACGTAGACCGGCGATGGTGGAGCACCACCCGGCGAGGGCGGCACGGTAACAATCGGAGCCGCTACGGGCGGCTGCGAGGCAGCGAGGGACCCGGGTACCACGTCCAAAGGGTGCCGAGGTAACCGCCATGATCGTTGGGGTACCATCCCTCCGGGCGCCAATAGAGCGCCGGCGGGACGGCTGTGGGCGTCAGCACACCAGCACCACCGACCTCGTCGCCGGTGTGTTCCGGTGTTGCTGATGATGCTTGCGTGGAGCGACCTCGGGAAGGCATGGCAGTTGCACAGACAACGAACAGCAAGCAGACTGCGAGAGATGTGAGGGCGGAGAACCCAAAACCCATCGGTGGTCTGCCGCATCCCAAGGTCCGCCGTGGTGGCGGCAGACACTCGTCGTCATCCTCGGAGTCGTCTGCTGCCTAGCTGCCACTGAAACCGAGTCCACGGGCGCAACGGTCCCCATGCTGTGCATCGCAAGGGTCGGCTCCGGTCCCGTGAGGTCCAAGTTGACCGCGAACTTGTCCATGAAGGACATGTGCGGCTCGTGCGCGTGCAACGCGCTGACGGGGTACATCCCCTCGTCGGACAGCGCCGACTGTGGAGCGGAGGGCGGTGCTGGCGGCGGTGGTACGACCAGGCATGGACCTTATCATGGACCTTGAAGGTGGTGATGTTCACAGCACCACCAACCGCGCAAACCCCGAAGCGGGTGTCAGCGGGCTGGCGGCACTCCAGATACTCGTCGATGGCGTGGCACCTGCTCCTCGGCGACAGCGAAGGAGAAGGCGGCGACGGTGTCGTAGAGCTCCGGTTTACCGTCTGCAATGTAGCAGACGGCGTCGAAACGAGCGGCGTCGTTGTTGTCCATGGCGTTCTGGAACGGCGTTTGTCGCAACGCTGAAGCCGTGTGCGCCAACATGATGTCCGCGTGGCCCGCCGTTCGGGCAGTCCCGATGCCAATGCTTCTCCGCCGTAGCGGAGCATGTCGGGTTCCCGCAAAAAGGAACGAACGTGCCGGTGGGTTTGTGGAAAGCCACCTTCCCCGACGAAGGCTTCCCACGGAAAGATTGCGGGAAGTTGCCGTGCTCGGGAAGAGGCTTCGCTGCGAAGCGGACTCCGTCACCATGTCCACCTCGTCCGATGGCGTTCTTCTTGTCGTTGCGGGTCGTGAAGCCCTTCGTGTCGTCGATACGGTTGTGAAGGGCCTTGATCTCTTTCTTCATGTCGAAGAGCTGGTCGCGGAGCTCGCTGAAGACGGTCTTGAAGTCCTCGTCGTCGCCCTGCCCAGTCAGGGTGTAAGGCTGGCACTGGTTTTACCACTGGTAATACCTTTACCGGTATTACCCGGTAATTTTACCGGTAATACCAAGGCCCATAATCCTTTACCATGCTCTAGTGTGGTAAAAGTGCCAAATTCCCAAAATCCTTTACCATTGGTAATACCATTTTGGTATTACCATTGGTATTACCACCTGGAATCACGATTTTACCCCATTTTACCCCTGTGTTACCATGAATCCGTGACTACCATACTAGGTCACCAGCCGCCATCCATGGGTAGTGGTTCCGTGAATTCGTCTCATCGAAACTTTACTCAACATTTTCGTTGACGGGCCTGCGTGGCGGTGCCATACTCATTTAAAAATGTCGGAATCGGACATTTGGGGCAGTGCGCAAAAGTGTGTGTATAGATAATGTCCTCGTGGGGGCAGTGCGCAAAAGTGTGTGTAGAAGAGAGAATGGCCTCGTGGGGGCAGTGCGCAAAACTGTGTGTAGAGAGAATGGCCTCGTGGGCAAGGTTTTGAGAGTCCCTCGCACGTCGTTATTACCACGGTATTACCCAGTAAAGTATTACCGGTAATTTTACCGGTATTACCAAGGCCGAAAATCCTTTACCCGGTAAAATGCCAGCCTTATCAGGGTGAGGGCGGAGAACGTGCGCGCAGCAGGCGGGACGTGCGAGTCCGTCCCGTTTTGTGCGTAGCACTCACGGGTCCATTGCTGAATGGTGGCAAGGGACTCCGCCGCACGTTGGTCGTGCAGTAAAAGCCGGTTGACAACCGGGGCATAGAAGACCGGGTCGAGGGACTTGATGAACAGGGACTTGACCTCCATGCATGTCGTCGAGGGTGCTCTCGCCGTCGAGCGGACCGGAGAGCGGCGTTGAAGGCGGCGATAGTCCGCGACGGGTCGAACTGGGTGATCTTGATGGCTAGAAGGTCTGCGGTGCCCTGAAAGGGTCCGCCGGAATCTAGAAGCATTCTGGCGATCTCAAGCAACACCCGTTTCCCATCAAACGGGTGTGCCTCCGCCGAAGACTCCACCCAGTCTGCCGCGGGCGACACCGGAGCGATGATGTACTCAAGTGTCGAAAACAACAGCTTGTTCGCCTCGGCGCGGACGGGCAGGGTGGCATTCTCCAAGTCGAACGAGGGATGAAAACGCTTCCTCCTCAGTGACGAAAATGTCCCGTAGTGTCAGGGATATGACCAATGACATATGTGTCATACATGCCATACCTATCATACCTGTCATACAATGTCATGTCATGTCATGTCATGTCATGTCATGTCATGTCATGTCATGTCATGTCATGTCATGTCATGTCATGTCATGTCATATGTCATAATGATATACAGTCGTCGAGTATTGTCAGTACGGTCGACTACGACATGTACAGTCATAATGTCTGTCATCCACCTAAGGTGAGTGACATCGGTAGGCTATTTAATTTAGAATATTTTTTCATAAGTTTAGAATACCCCATTTTATCGTTAATTTAGAATAAGTTTTCTTTATGTCATCCGGCTATGACCGGTGCATGCATCCATGACGTTGTACCTGTACCTGTTGAGCTATCCCCATGCCATGCGAAATATTACACTGAAGAGTTGTCTTGCCGTGATGTCCATATGTCCGAATGGAACCAAAAACCGTTCGATTTTAATCGAACGGTTTTTGGTTCCATTCGGAAAGATTCACGGCCGTGAATCTAAAAGTCACGGCCGTGAATAACGACTCTTTACGCATAATGACTTTTATTATTTGCCATCTTTGCCACAATAGACACTCACGGCGTGTTCTGCTTGAAAAAAAGTAAGTAACTTGAAGCCTTGAGCTTCAAGTTACTGAAAGATATGTGACCACTTCCGCGACTCAGATGGGATGGATTGACTGTTTTTTGTACTCACCCATATGGTGCACGATTCCTATAGTTTAGCATTTTTGAGAACCAATTTTCATGTTGAGAATCCGATATTTGATGTCCACATATGCCAGTTGCATGTTACCACAACCCTAATTTGGGTTTAAAGGTCCCAAAATGGACTCAAATTGCAGTTTTAGCCACATTTTAGCAACTTTCACCTTGATTGCGCCCATATGGGGCGCGATCCCTACGGTCTGGCATTTTTGAGAACCAATTTTCATGTTGAGAATCCGATATTCGATGTCCGCATATGTCAGTTGCATGTTACCACAACCCTAATTTGGGTTTAAAGGTCCCAAAATGGACTCAAATTGCAGTTTTAGCCACATTTTAGCAACTTTCACCTTGATTGCGCCCATATGGGGCGCGATTCCTACGGTCTAGCATTTTTGAGAACTACCTTTAATGCTGAGAATTCGATATTTGATGTCCGCACATGTCAGTTGCATGGTACAATAACCCGAATTTGGGGTTTAAGGTCCCAAAATGGACTCAAATTGCAGTTTTAGCCACATTTTAGCAACTTTCACCTTGATAGCGCTCATATGGGGCGCGATCCCTACGGTCTAGCATTTTGAATAACCAATTTTGATGTTGAGAATCCGATATTTGATGTCCGCATATGTCTGTTGCATGGTACATTAACCCGAATTTGGGGTTTAAGGTCCCAAAATGGACTCAAATTGCAGTTTTAGCCACATTTTAGCAACTTTCACCTTGATAGCGCTCATATGGGGCGCGATTCCTACGGTCTAGCATTTTTGAGAACTACCTTTCATGTTGGTGGTGACAACTCCGAGATGGAGGATGGTGGAGATGAGACGACATGGGTTGTGTGTGCTCTATACACATGTCGCCCTCGCGGCGGCCTCTTGTTGGCATCGGATGCGGATCGGTGTCATTCCACCGGAAATTTTGTTCACTGCATGCATTCTAGTTGCATTGCCTGTTAATTTTGCATCGGCTGCGTCGACATGAGCATAACCGCGTTGCTCTCCCCGCAGCGGAGGTCCGAGGTGCTACAAGCGGGCATCACGCAGCTTTTGCCGTTGCAATAAGTGAACGTGCAATGGGCCCTTTATTATGAGTGTGATGAAAACCTCAGAGGATAGGGAATTGATGTTCTTTGTGGTTATGACTTATGCATGTTAAGATCTTCCCATATTCACACGATCGCGTAGACGCGTATGTAATCGGAGCAGACAGGATGAAGCGGATGGCCACTCGTTTATTTGTGCAGCGGTGATTATAAAAATATTCATCTCATCAAGCGATCAGAGGAATTCGTCACAATCTATCCATCAATGAAGATATCAAACTATGTTGAAATGCTTACTACTCATCATAGCATTATGTATGGCAGGATGCCAAGACGTGAGTTATTGGATCGCCCATATCACATCCATGGGTTTATAACATAAAACACATTTTATGTTCTCGCTCCTCGCTAGCATAACAACATAATCGACCTCTGTGTGTTCACATTGAGTGTGTCTATGTCACATACTTGTTGCCACTTTTGCTCTACTCTCGATGATATGGTCTACAAGTGCATTATATATACTCGTGCCGCGGATCAAACTTTCCTCTTGTTGCCTCGGCCACGAGCAACAACTTGCGGCACCGCCGTTGATGACGATGCAGCTTCGCCTCGGCCCTTGCCTCGTCCACGAGCAACAGGTGGTTGTGCAGCCGCAGATGATGCAACTCCCCCTCGCCCCTTGCCTCGGCCACGAGCAGCAACTTGCGGCACCACCGTTGATGACGATGCAGCTTCTCCTCGGCCCTTGCCTCGTCCACGAGCCACAGGTTGTGGTGCAGCCCCAGATGATGTAGCTCCTCCTCGCCCCATGCCTCGGCCACACACAACAAATGGCAGTGCAACCACTGAGTCGATGTCCGCATCCTCTCCACCCTCTTGATTCTGATATCTTGTGGCATCAACACCCACTTGTCCGGTGCGACGCACCCTAGAGTAGATCCGAGACAGAAATATTTGGACTTTGGAATCTAAGAGTTGCAACTCTTCGCGCCCTACAAAATGGACATCCATTCTCTCCCGGAGGGATGCGGCTGTGATCTTGTTATTGAGTTCCCACTGAGCAAGCATGAGGACTTCTTGTTCCTCTGAGAATTGGATGCGCGCGGCTCGTGTTAGCATACGCGCCCAGCCTCGCTTTAGCATGGGCGGCTGAGGGAGAGTGAACGTGAAAGCACATGGAAATGATTGTATAGATATATGCCGCATTATGTTGAAGATGCCGTGTGTAAGAGATCACAATGCGCAATACATAGTAGGCACCCGCTAAAACAGCAGGCTCTGGAAGACTAATGAAACTCCATAATGAAAATTGTTTTTTCCCAAAAGTGTGCCGTGTGCGTGTGTGTGTGTGTGACCACGCTCATGCATTTGTATCGTGGATGGATAAATATTGTTATGTGTGTATGTGTGGTGCGGCCTGTGTGGTGCGGCCTGTGTGGGTTTAGCATGTTTCATATATTACGCATGCTCGGATTTGCTATGCATGCATGTATAGGCTGTGGCATAATTGTCACTGTGAACATCACTGCATCATTATTAGGCAACTTGCCCCCGGAGAATTTTCTATCCATATTTGTTGGCAATGTGATTCTAGACTTCATCAAAACCCAGCAAAATAATTAAGTAATCAACCTTGTTTTGTTTTTGTGCAGTGTTGTGTGTGTGTGCGCGCGTGCGCACGCGCGTGTGAACATGCTTGTGCGGCATGTGTATGAATGGATGCATATTGCTGTGTGTGGGTGTGTGGGTGTGTGTGTGTGCAGGCTTTGTGTGCAGGCTGTGTGGCTTTAGTAACTTGTCTAAATTAGGCATGCTCGGATTTGCTATGTACATTTGTATAGTAGTAGGTTGCATAAACTAAATTGTGTATGCTTGGATTTGCTATGTATACTATCTTGTATATAAGCTGTATATACAAGTAGTATACATAGCAAATCCAACCACACTTCTATTGTAGAAAAGTTGCTAAAGCCACACAACATAATACAACCTATACCAGATGGAACCCTCTCATTCGTGTCGCGAGGTCTTTTTATTTGTCGTGTCGCAAAAAGATTCGTTTATATTAACGACGCTTCGCAGCTTTTTCAGAAATATGCTGTTTTTCATTTCGTTTCCCTTAAAGGAGCGAAACAGGTTTCCTGGAAAAAAGTGACATCGTACACACCGCACCGCAGGAGATGTCCCTGAAAAATTATGCCGTTGGAAATTTTCCAAAAATTTCCTGCCGATGTCAGCAGTCCTACCCAGGATTGTGTTGAGCGCTCGCGCTTTACCGGCCAATCATGATACGATAGCATCTGAGGGATACCGATCTCAGCATCAGCAGTCCTACCCCGGATTGTCTCGACCGATCGCGCGTAACCGACAACGAGAGACACGTTTAACAATTCACAATTATACCACAAAGATATGCGGAATTTCCAATTATGAATTCGTCGCAACACTACCACTTTCATACGAGGAAAACAGAATCCGCTTGCATTATATACTGCTAAGACCGCTGAACTGAGCGCCCCGTAAGTCACTCTTCAGCGACCGTTGTGTTTGGAATAATCCCGTCTACCAAACACAACGTAACTTTGCATATGCATTCTAAAGTATGTTACGAACCTCATATTTCTTGCGCGCGCAAGATCCGTTCAGATTCTAGGAGTCTGGACGCGGCGCGTTAGAGGGGGTGGATGATTTTGTCATTCGTCGAGTCCGCTGACTCGACTCACGCGCAGCAGCGACGCATAATGCACAGCATGGCTTTATCACGCATATCTCATATGCATATACAACATATTTTGAGCATCTGACACTGCACTGACAGCTCTGGCGGAAACGCGGATGTCATTTGCGTCCACGTTTCCGCTAGGATTTCTTCCCTCATTCGCGCGCTCGCTTGCAAGCGAGCATGCGCATCGCGTGAGGGAATTGTTTGCAAAAATAGCACCTGGTGTGTGTTATCTTTCCGAAATAAATTGGACAGACTCGTCAGTCAACCATACATCTCACTGTAGGCTGGCGCGTTCATCCGGGTATAGCGAACGGAATTTTGAGTTTCTAAAACCCCCAATAGTTGCGATTGCGGGTATCATTCTACGTGATGCGCGTATCGATAAACTTAGTAGGAATATGTGATAATATTCAATAGGAAATTCTTGCTTAGATTAATACATGATCTTAAGAAGTAATCTTGTTTTGGCTCGACAGGGGCACACTGCGGGGGAAACGTTCCGTGTTATTCTTAAAATTGCATATTTAACAAATGACATTTGAACACTCACCACTGCAAAAACGGACAGATTTTGCAAAAACGGTCACGATTCTGCAAAAGCCGACACTGGAAAACTCTCGAGCGTGTTTGACCTCATCATTATGCCATGACACCATTCGGGTGTCATCGTCATCGTCATCGATTATGGGGTGGGGATGGGGTCCGATTCTCTTTCTGTGTGGCGATTTTATTGAAAGGAATTTTCGCGAATTAATTCCTCCGTTCAACACGACACCCTGAATGCAATTAAAATAATCGTTTGTCCGATTTGTTTTTCATAATTTGTTATCCTTGCTATTCCTGTCCATACAAATTTGGTCATCTGAAAATTTTCTGTGAATTTTGTGGATTTCTGCGAATTTTCACGACAGAAATGAGCGTTGCGCTCATGTTTGTCGCAGGTGCGACAGAAATGAGCGCAACGCTCATTTATGTCGCACGGTATAATTGCAGTTTTGTCGCACGGTGCGACAAATAAAATAACCTTGCGACAAAAATGAAGTGCATCCATACAAGATAGTATACATAGAAAATCCAAGCATGCTTAATTTAGAAAAAAAATGCTATATCACCCATGCAGCCTATACAAGTATACATAGTAAATCCAGCCCTACATAATTTAGAAAATTTGCTACTAAAGACACAACATATTACAGCATATGCAAGATAGTATACCTAGTAAATCCAAGTATAAGTATACACATTGTGATATATCACAGCCTATACAAGTATACATACTCAATCCAAGCATACATAATTTAGAAAAGTTTCTACATCACAGTCTACACAAGTATACAACATAGCAAGTACACGCATACTTAATTTAGAAATTATGCTAAAGCCACACAGCCCGCAACACATAACAATATTCATTCATCCATACACACACCGACACGCACACACGCACACACACACAAACACACATATTTAAGTATTTTGCAATCTTCAACTACACGCATACACTTACACACAATGCGTGGTGGTAAGCCAAGAGTGAATACTAATGTGTACACTTACACACATGAGCACACATGAGCACACATGAGCACACACATGATCACGAGCTTACCTTGAGGTTTGCTTCCGCTGGAATCTCCACCTTGACGACAGTACCAAGTCCGATGCCCCCAAAAATCCAACATCGGAGCATATTTGATTCTGGCCCACCCTCTCGTTGCTTGATATTGTATTTCGATTGAAGATGATGAATGCTATCAAGCTGTGTATTTTCGGGCAATTTGTGTATGGGAACATAGACAGCCTTATTATCAAGGCCTTTCATGGGTAGGAGGTCCAAAGAGTTCGTGACCTCCTTTGCGGTTTGCTGATTGGAGCCTTCGCCCCCGCGTCGACGCATGCGCTTCAAGTGTTGGCTGAACTGGCCACCTTTCATGGCGTTTCTACTCTTCCCCTCTCCTGGAATGCTGTGAGTGTGCCTCCAGAATGGCATGCCGGTGCTGTCCATTGTATCCTCGACCAATGTACCAAACAATAATGCGGCACCGACATAATCCCCTGCTTTGTCACTAGCTATACTAGCTTTAACTCTCTCGGGATGCATCTGATGATGCGTTGCTGCCGAGAATTTCACTACTCCTAATGCCGTGACACACTCTGATTGCTTTCATCGCTCAGCACATTGTACGTGGAGATGTCAAGCATATGCCTTCGTTGCTCTGGAGATAAATCAGGGGCATCAGCCTCCCGGACTTTCTGATATACGCATCCTATATGATGTGAAATTCTGGCCGCATCCCCATAGCCCTCCGCCTGTGTCACCTCTGTGGTAAGTCAGCATCAAAGCTAAAAACACATATGTGTGCGTGCATGTAATGAGCGTGGACCTACCTCGGATACGATGTTTGTCGGCGTGCGACACGGAGTGCATTTCGTTGATCGCCTCGCATTGTTTATGAGATATATACTCCCCAACTTCTTTGTAACTAGATAGTGTTGTCGAAGTGCCATGTGGAGATGTCACCTCCACATTTACATCTGATGCAACTACCATCAACAGTGGTCGTTTGCGCGGTGTGGTAGTCGTCACTTCGAAAGTAGCACGATCTGAACTTCAAAGCTCCCTTTCATGCAACACCTCTGCAGCCGTGTCGATGGCAGTCGTGGCGATGTTATTGGCGGTATGCGCTTGGGCTGCAGCATATCCGATCACCAGCACCGCGTCATGTCGCCGCACACAACTGACACAATGCGCACTCTCTGCATGGCGCGCATATGTTTGTGCATAGCTACACGGACGACGCGCGTATTATTACCATTATTATAGAGCGCATACGTTGCCATTATGTCCACAATTAACATCTGCCGTACTAATATGATAATTCACAATAAGCGTGTGCATGCGTACCATCATCGGCTGTGCAACTTTCCGATCTTGAACGGCCTCTCCTTGTTAACCACTTCGCGGGGAGTTGATTAGTTGCAGCGTCATCGCCGTCCGTCTCAACTATCAATTGTCGCTCTACATTGATGATAGAATTACTGTCCGAAGCCGAGAAAGCAGATACGCCATTCTTTCTACGATCCCGCAACGTCGGCGCATCAGTTTGTATTATTGAAGTCGGAGCTCCGCGTGGATGTCGCCAGTCGTTATCAGAAGGAGGTTGCTGGGGCAACAAGTGCGCGTTGCTGCAACCTGCCTGCTTAGAGACGCAGCGCGAACACTTATCGTTGGCCGCAAAGTTTAGGATAGAACACGCCTTTCTATTGCTCGCCATATCAGTTGCGAATAGGTTCGGCTACACGACAGCAACTATGCGGCATAATCGCACATACCGCCATTTGCGTATGCGCCATTGACGCTCGGCTTTGAAACGCTCATGCGCGAAAATTCTCGAGACACTGTGTCTAAAAACATTGCAGAAGCTTACGAAGTAATGCCGTGCATGGCGCTCGCGAATTCAACCAACCGGCTTAACAGTGGCTTCACAGTGGCTATCGGCTTCAATGTAAGCTTCTGTAAGCCAAGCACTCAGGAATTTATAAATTCGCGCCAATTCGGCGTTTCAGGCACCGTGTAATTATTGGTTCGAACGAACCCCCCCCCTTCGCGCGCGACCATCGTCCCAATTCGACGTGTGGGGACCAGTACAACATCCATCCCATCTGAGTCGCGGAAGTGGTCATGTATCTTGGCAGTATGTGTGCCAAGTTTCGTGCTCTAGGACGCACGGGAAGCCCTCGGCTGTTTGGCATCTTTGGGTTTGGGTGTCACGTTCGAACCCAAACCCAAAACATTTGCCTTAGAAATAAATTGCGCGTTTCGCGCACAAGTAACTTGAAGCCTTGAGCTTCAAGTTACTGAAAGATATGTATCTTGGCAGTATTCGTGCCAAGTTTCGTGCTCTAGGACGCACGGGAAGCCCTCGGCTGTTTGGCATCTTTGGGTTTGGGTGTCACGTTCGAACCCAAACCCAAAACATCTGCCTTAGAAATAGATTGCGCGTTTCGCGCACAAGTAACTTGAAGCCTTGAGCTTCTGGTAACTTAAATATATGTATCTTGGCAGTATTCGTGCCAAGTTTCGTGCTCTAGGACGCACGGGAAGCCCTCGGCTGTTTGGCATCTTTGGGTTTGGATGTCACGTTCGAACCCAAACCCAAAACATCTGCCTTAGAAATAAATTGCGCGTTTCGCGCACAAGTAACTTGAAGCCTTGAGCTTCTGGTAACTTAAATATATGTACCATGGTAGTATTCGTGCCAAGTTTCGTGCGTTAGGACGCACGGGAAGCCCTCGGCTGTTTGGCATCTTTGGGTTTGGGTGTCACGTTCGAACCCAAACCCAAAGGCAAAGGCATAGGACAGTTTCGTAGATTCTGTCCCGATGCCTTTGCAACCTCGCTTGCTAACTCATATTACAATGAATATTCAACATTCAAGCGTTGGATACCCCACGCCAACGGGAAGCGCTCGGCTGATTTGTTATTTGGGTATGCGCACCCAAATGACCAAAAACGCATCTTTGAAACTCGTTAGTTTCAAAGATGCGTGGCCGATGCCTTCGTGCTTATGTGTGTTAATCCATATGAAATATTCCATGGAATAAATGTGAATATCCCGCACAAACGGGAAGCGCTCGGCCGTTTTGTAAAATTAGGGTGCACCCAAAATACAAAACGCATCTTTGAAACTCGGAAGTTTCAAAGATGCTTGCCGGTCGCGTGCAGCGGTAAAAGGCAAGTCAAAGGGTTTAGGATGTAGAAGAAGCACAGGGGCCTTTTTTTCAAGCAGAACACGCCGTGAGTGTCTATTACACCAGCGGGAACGAGAGCGTTTGACCTGTGTGCACATTATTTGAACACGAGTCGTGAAAAGGACCACCGGTCATAGCCGGATGACATCAAGAAAACTTATTCTAAATTAACGATGAAAACGGGTTATTCTAAAATTATGAAAACTTATTCTATATTAATTATTTTTCCAGTGACATCTGTCATCGAGAGGCCAAGTATATGGCATCGAGATGGCGAAGCAAGACAAGTCTTGAAGAACCGAAGTGTCCTGATAAGACGCGTCTTCGCTTCTAGCATGAAATGAACAGCATGCGAGCATCAAAGGCTATATCGACCAGCCGATGCGGGTAGTTCACCCAATGCCCTCGGGTTCACAACCCGATGGTGGTAACGCATGAGATGTGTGAGGGCACTGGAAGTATATGAGTGTCTATTGCCAAATGGGTACGGTGGGTTAACCCACCGTAATGACGATTTTAAACAACCCAAAGTTCATATGCAACGGCGTATATGGTCCCAAACCTATGTTTGATGGCACTCGTTAAGAGTCCCTTCGAACATGGAAAACATACTTTGCACCATTCTAAGGTGTTTTCAATGTGTAAGAGGCGCATGAAGTTGCCAAACATTATGGTAGGTTGGGAAATTTGCTTACGGTGGGTTTACACGTGTCACAAATATTGGTAGATCTGTGCCGTACGGAGGGAGGCGCTAGTATGCGATCTTAGGGTTGGCACTTCAGATGTGATAGAATTTGACAATGTTAAGTTTTTATGTACATTGCTTGGGGAGGCATGTGCATATCGTAGGCATGCTACGTTACCATGGGGGTGTCGGGGTTCATTAAGCCCTAACATTGGCTAAAATCCGTTATTTTCATAGGGTCTCGTGGGGGAAATAAGTTCACGTCAATGCGTACAGCTCAAGCAGCTGCAAAAGTTTATACATCAAAATACATTCATAGACCAAACGTTTTTCATCTCAACAAGGCAATCCATTGTGTGTCAAGCGTGTGTATTGTCATATATTCACCCAAGTGCAAATACGCGGTGATGAAGACGAGGGACTTCGCGTGCTTGTCTGCGTCATATTCGAACGTCGCTTCGAATCGATTGCCAGGTGCTTTGTCCGGGTCACATGCGGTCAGTCGAGCCTTCAAGCTATAGTCAAGGGGGTTGGGGCATTGCCCGCCAAACTCTTGCGACAGCCCATTCCCACCCACACGCACCAGCGGGAATGCATAACTCACACCCTATTATTTTAATAATAATAATAATATAATAATAAAACATTTACGCTAGCAAAAGGGACAAAGTCCTGAGAGTGCGGTAACCCTGCAAAGCAGGCTAGTGAAAACACTAGGGGCTACTCCCTCTACTATAGCGCGCCCACAAAGGGGCTCAACCCACTTTTCAGCAGGGTGACATCTAGAGAAAAGCTAGGTGCTAAGCAAAAAACTCTAGAAGATGGAGAAGCAGCCATGGCCGGGTGAGTGGAGGGGTGGCTGAAACTAGGCGGTGGGGAGGGAAGTCGAAGAATTAAGGGGGTATTTGGAGACGATGAGGAAGGAGGTCAGGGTGGGCGGAGGAGAGGGGGGGGTGGTGGGGGAGGGGAGAGGGGGGGGGAGGGCCCCTCCCTTATAGGACAGAGAGCCATCTTTTATTGCAAGACTTTTGAAAATTATTGCAGGAGGGTTTGAAGAAAGTCGTTTGTTTTTTGCACAGCTTCTGTTTCCGCCATGGTCTCATTGCCCAAGATGTCAACTGTATGCGGGTCAGTGTTCAAGGTGGTGGGGGTGTTTAACAGAAACACGTCTCGCCTATTTCTGGTGTGTTGCCTAAAGATTCTTGAAAGTTTTTTAAGGAGAGGTTTAATCTTGCCACGGGGAACACCTATCGTGTTGAGGACAGTACCGAAAAGAGGAGGGAGGTACCCCATGAGTGTAAGTGCTTTGGGCCATTTCACGGTGCTAATGAAGGGCTTAGAAGCTGCGTTGGTGATTGTCGTGTCATGGTGACCGCCATAATAATGCTCAGCACCATTCTGATGATAGGGGGGGTCTTGAGTGGGCCATGGGCACAACGAAGAAGGGAGTACGTTGTCCCTTTCGTTCAGAACTTCATTCCAAATATCAGGGCTAACTCCGGTGTATTCTAGTCTCCTCTCCGTGACTCTGGACTTAGGAAGGACATTGAGGAACCATCTAGCAATCTTTTTCTGTGTAGGCCTCCAGTCAAAGGCTGGTTGAGTATCGCTGGGTGCACTGTCTATAGCTATGATAACGACATCCGAAAAATCATCCTTATAGCATCCGCCACCTGGGAGAACGTAGGGGTCATCACCCGTCCAATAACCATGTGGGATAAATGGAATAGTGTTATGCGGGAATCTGAAAACAAGTTTAAAACCTTTATCAAACCATCTTTTTTGGTTTTTGGGAGACAGCGGAAGAATCCATGTTCCTGAAAATCCGGGGACAGTGTTGGCCGCTTTATGTCCCATTTCCAAGGTAGTCATAACCGCCGAAGATTTGCCCTTATCCTTTCCATCAAAGGGGGGATTTCCGTAAACTATTCTGCCAATGCCTGTTAACGGGTCCACGTAGGCATCCCAAGCGAGGCCATCAAAACCGATTTTCCCATGATAACAGAAGGGCCTGAGGGCTTTTTTCATTCTAGTGGTGGGTATGCATCTTCTCGAGTAAATTCTAGGGTGGGCATTTAGTGGGTTGGAGAAAAGTTCACAGTTTTCTCATGTTTTCTCAAGTTGAGCGCAATAGGAGGCATGTTTAACAGCGTCTGCCGCCAAGTCTATTGACCCCCGAGTACTTTTAGTATTGGTTTTAGGTGTCTAGTTGGTCACTATAATGTCACATTTCTTGCGGAACCGCGTAACGACCCCGTTACGCGCCAAAAGCGCAGGGTTGGTTTACCCACCGGAACAGCGTGTTACGGTGGGTAAACCCACCGATCTGGCAATAGACATGAGGAGCATTGGGCTCAAGCAAGCACTTGTGGTCACCAGACTGTTGCACTCATAACCCACCATAATATTACTTTCGGTTGTCGTACTGTTCAATAGCAACATAGCGTTCGCATAGCGAGCCCCGACACGTAGCGCCAAGACCAGACGGGCGAAGACGGAGCCGACGTTCGATTCCGTACCATCAAAACGTCCATGTTTGTTGTCGTACACCTTCTTCGTGATGACGAGCTTGGCGGCACGCTCGTCGAAGGATTCTTTCGCCAGACGTCTGGCCGCGTCGAGGAACATTGCCCCTGCCGATTGGGCAGCCGGCGCAGCCGCAACCGTAGGGGTGGCTGGTGTAGTCGCATGTCTGGCTGCGGCATCGTCGAAAATGGTAACTAGGGAGCGGCGTGCGGCCGCAGTGTGAGATCTCGTAGAAGTGCCCATGATGAAATGACTACAGAGATAGGGTGAGGGGAATAATGCGAGGTGAGGCTAACGGTCTGGGCGACGGCTTGCGAGTTGCGGCGGGTCGTCGAGGATAAATCGGGGAAACAACAAATAATACGCGGTCGTGTGGGACGAAAGGATGTGATCAACGTCGGACGGTGTACTAGCGACCATAAACAACAAAATCCAGCCCAACGATACTGCACGGAAAATCAAGCTGCCATAACGCGCGCCCCAATCGTCCAATCAACCGCGCGTCCGTAACTGAGCCATACCGCCCATACCGAAAACCTCTCTAACGCGGGTCCTCACCCCATCTCAAGCGTCGGTGTTTAGCCACTCATGGCCAACGTCGCAGTGTAAAATTAAGAGTGCGTGGGACCAAACCTGCTGAAAATATCAGCTGGACTGTATATTCGGTGGGACAGATAATCAGAATAGATAACCCCCGGTGAGAATACTCAGTCTTCCCGTTATATGTTCGGGGTCTAGGGTTCCGGGACCGGTGACAGTCATACACCCTAACTATAGGAATGACAGTCGGGGCGTCACTTCCAGCAGACATCGACACTCCATTCCAGACGAGAGATCGAAATCAAATAGAGAGTTTCACGCAAAATTCGGCAGCCAATTCTTTCGCTAGGCCGACGTGGACGTAAAATATCCATCTTGTTGCAAAAGTCCGATGTTACTGGTGAAGTCTGCGAGCGCCAATTTTGGTTGGGTCTGAATCGAATATTCATGCTGTACAGTCAGCCGAGCGAATTGAGTCGCTGCCGAATTGAGTTCTCATTTCGTTCGAATTTTGCCTCGATCGAGCGAATTCAAGCGAATTCTCACGAGCGAATTGAGCAAATCGGCAGCCGATCCGACGTGGACCGACGTGTCCCCGAAAAATGCGGCATCTCCTGACGTCGGACTAGCGAAAGAATTGGCTGCCGAAATTTGCGTGAAAGTCACTAATGCGATACATTCCATCGTCGCTCCGCTCACGTCAGTGTCACATCACCGATCACAGTCCTGCTCCTCAAGCTCATCCTCATCGCTCACGTCCGCGTCCTCAGCGTCAGGAATGTCGAGGACTGGAGGTTCCCTATTTCTTTTTCTAATCAAAAATCGATTTCAAATGTAATGATTTTGATTACTAATCCTAAATTCCTAATGTAATCATCCATCCATGATCTAAAAACATGGACGGACCGTCGCGTTGGACCTCGCGTCGGACGGCTCGACTTGCGTTCTTGGGCAGATCGAGATGGGCACCCCAACCCCAAGTCCCCAACGCCAAGTGAGCGTCGCGTCGCGTCGCGTCGTGTCGCGTCGAATCGCGTCACATCAAGGGGAGTAACTATAGTGGCACTAGCGCTAGTGCTATTGTATATACTCCCCTTCGCTTGGTCACATCGCGTCTGTCAGGCAAGGGTGAAATTGACAGGTGGCGTCTCGTCGTTTGTCCCATGAAACGATAGAACGATACCACCGCACGAGACCATGCCAGGCGGGAATTCTCGAGTTAGACAAGTCAAGACTGCTGAACCGCTGCGCTGACTATGACTTGTGACTGACTATCAATCGTATGACGGACGGCCTCGAATTGTAATTGACCTCCAAATAAGCGCAAATTTTAAGCCAAACTTTGGTGAACGCGGTGTATTTGACATTTGAACGGAAACGCTCAGTGAAGTTTGCAGGCTACGTTGAACCACCACCACCACAACATCATAGCAATGAGTCTACCAGGCAAAATTGTGTGCATTGGTGCCGGATATGTCGGCGGACCTACTATGGCGATGATCGCTAAGAACTGTCCCATGATCCAAGTACGTCACGTACCCGGTTCATCAACTGCCAGCTGTCTTGTGGGGAGGAGAACTCACCACCACGCATAAAGTATTTCTCAGAGTTCAGAATATGTGAACCGCTGTCTTCAATATGCGTTAGGTGTACAATGCTGGAGATATACGTTAGCTTCGCTCGCTGCTTCTTTGGTTGGACACGACTTGTGACACGAACTCAAAATCTTTGTCGTGAAACTCACCTTCTACTTGCACATGTTTTACATACCGACAATTATCTCATCATTATGTTTTTTCCACGCAGGTCACGGTCGTGGACATCAGTCAGCCAAGGATCGACGCCTGGAATAGTGATGATCTTCCTATCTACGAGCCTGGGCTCGACGAGGCGAGTACCTCCCAAAGTTCAATTTTGACTTGAAGGATATGCTATTTCCATCTTTCCCCTATCGCACCTTAAGGCTTCATATTCAGTATCAGAAAGCTGCAGGTTTTGGCTCCGCGAGTATGTGCCAACGTTGAACGTGATCTCATCTTTGCCTAGTATTGACCGTTTGGTCCAGTTAACCATTTCTGTTATCATTGGTTCACTATCTTTGATTCTTTGTGTGAACGAAGCGCCCATCTTTTATTTTCAGCATTTTTTTGTGTCTGCGTTGAAGTTGCCAGTTTTGCTGAAACGCCATTGCTTCGGAGCTTTCTCTCTCGCCGGACAGAGCAATTGTTCTGCCCCGTGCTGAATTTCACCCGTACATTCCACGGAAGCCGTGTGTACAGAATAGCCTACACGTCCTTATCGTTCCGACTCCACCATTTGTGTATCATACACAAGACCCTGACAGCACCTTATTACCTTGATGTCTCGCAGTCGGTTTGAGTTCCTACACGAGTCTGTTGATCTGATAGCGCTAGAAGAGATTGTTGACATGATAGGAGTCACCCTCTTTTTGTGCTGCGTCTTTAATTGCACTGACGCCTAGGCTGTCGGGCCCTACATCTTCTCTATTCTTTATGTTCAAAAGCAGTTCGCCTCTTGATATTTTACATGTGTCTACAACAGGTGGTGAAGGCCTGCCGCGGAAAGAATTTGTTTTTCTCCACTGATGTTGATACGTGTGTTGCGGAGGCGGACATTATCTTCGTCAGGTGTGTATGTACGAAACACAAACCGCGAGGCACGCACTTGAAATCGGTTCAAAGGAAACATCAGTTGTGTATTACCTCACGCACAGTGCACTCTTCACGAGTGAGCTAACGTTTCATGGTTACGTATGTACAGCGTGAACACTCCCACGAAGACCAAGGGTATTGGCGCGGGTATGGCTGCTGATCTGACCTACTGGGAGAGTGCTGCAAGGTGTGCATCTCTCGAATGTACCGTGGTTTGCTTGCTCCCTGTTGAACCAACGTGATCGCGAACGGAATTTTGGCTCGCGGCTTTCCTGACAGCCGCGCTGGTATTGACCTCTACTTCTTGTCTGTCTTCGATCCTCGCGCCTCTTCTTTCAGCCAAGGAAGATATGGCTTATTTCTTCGAGTAGCGATGACTCGATTATGTCTCCGTCCTGTCTGCGGCTGATATATGCACTTTGTTTCGGTACAGGGGTATCGCGCGGGTGTCAAAGGGATACAAGATTATTGTGGAAAAGTCCACTGTGCCAGTGAAAACTGCCGAAGCCGTTGAGAAGGTAACTGCACTGCACAGGGTTTGCAGGTAGCCTTCGTGGCAGCCGTGCAATTTTGCAGTCGAAACATTTGACGAGGTCCCGTGTCATCACTCTTCCTTCCATCCCGTGTCATCACTCTTCATCACTCTTCCATTTATACTGTTGCAACCAGGTCACCAGGTTTTGTGCCCTGGCCCACTTGCACGCAGGTGCTCACGAGCTGTGCCGACAGCTTCTTTACCTTTGACGTCCTTTCTAACCCCGAGTTCTTGGCAGAGGTAAGTTTGCTGCACGAGTAGGCTTTGGTGGAACTGCTTAACTCGTGTGCTTGTTGTGCTAACGTTGGGACTCCCAATTGCGGGCATAGTCGTTTGTGGCTGATCGCAACCCCACATAACCTAACTGCCTTTCTTGCCCCCCTGCAGGGCACTGCCATTTCTGACCTGGCAAAGCCCGACCGTGTGCTTATCGGAGGAAAGGAATCAGATTCAGGGAGGAAGGCGGTGGCTTGCTTGGCGAGCGTATATCAGCAGTGGGTGCCGAAGGAGAACGTGGTCTGCTCGAACCTGTACGTACCAAACCACTGCCCTAGGATTCGCAGGGGTTTGCGATGTATTTCGGTGTGCAGATCTTTTCTTACTCTCCGAGACGTGCGCGAGATCTAGACGCACTGCCTCGGGGCCGATCATATGTACTGCCAGATGTTGGTTAAACTTCGGCCCACCGCACTGATACGGATGCAACACGTCTTCAATCGGTCTGTCTGGGGCAAGCCCTCACTGTGCGGAACGCTTCAACTACAGGTGGTCTGCCGAGCTGACCAAGTTGGCTGCCAACGCCGTCCTTGCACAACGCATCTCTTCAATGAACTCGCTCTCTGCCCTGTGCGAAGCCACTGGAGCTGACGTGCAACAGGTCTCTTTCTCTTTCCCTCCCCTTCCGAGATAACCTTTTGTTTCCCGACGAAAAAGTGCTTTCGATGAACATTTTTCATCTATTCATTTATCCATCACTTTTTTCCTGTATAAACGAGTTTCTTGCCTTTTTTTCGCCGCGTCCCTAGCTATTTTGTTGCGGTCGTTCAGTAGCACTGGGGATTGCCTTGATGCACAGGTTGGCTATGCTATCGGAATGGACACACGCATTGGAAGCAAGTTCTTGAACGTACGACACTCTGGCTCTCCCTGCTGCGATGTCTGTTTATCTTCTCAGCATTTCAGCTTCTGTTTTTCAGAAGTAGTAAGCTTATTGTTTGTTGCTAAGGATACTATGGCTTACACCCTTGTGAGGATGGTGGGCTCCTTGCAGGCTAGCGTCGGCTTTGGTGGCTCTTGCTTCCAAAAAGATATTCTTAACCTGGTTTACATTTGCGACTCTATGGGACTGAAGGAAGTCGCCGAGTACTGGAGGCAAGTCATCGTTATGAACGACTACCAGAAGACTCGTTTTGTGCACCGTATGATATCGACGATGTTCAACACAGTATCGTGAGTATCTATCTCTTCCAAATTATTCCTCCATCTATTCGCGACTTATCTGCCTTTGGGACACGCTGATTCGGGCTTTATGCCTTTCGCAGAAACAAGAAGATCGGCATCCTCGGGTTTGCTTTCAAGAAAGACACTGGAGATACTCGCGAAACTCCTGCTATCGATGTCTGCCGTGGCCTACTCACTGACGGTGCTAAGGTAAAGCGTTTATGCCCTCTTGCAGTGTAGCACGATTTCAGCAGCACGCCGGTGCTCACTAGATGCAAGCATTTTCACAACCTTGGGAACACACGCCTATTTGAAAAAGGCTACTAATACCGCTTTCGAAGTTCGCAGTTGGACATCTACGATCCTAAGGTGAAGGAGGACCTGATTAGAAGTGAGCTTCAGCTCGGAAAGTTCGAGTGGGATCACCCTCAAGCCTATGCCAATCGTGTGGCAGGGATCAAAGACGAGAGCGTACGCCCTCTCCTTCCCTGTAGAGTTTCCATACTTTCAACCCAGTTGTTACTCTCATCGAGTTTTTAAACCGAAAGTCTCATCGAGTTTTTGTCTCTTTTCTTCTCTGCATTTGTGGGATCCTGTTGTTTAAGGGTTGAGATATTCCGGCCCAGTGACCCTGCTCCAGCCCTAGCCTGTTGTTGAGTTTGTCTCGTACTTCCGGTTCCAGATCAACGTGTCTTCATCCGCCATGGATGCGGCTAGAGATTCCCACGGTATTGCCATTCTTACAGAGTGGGATGAATTCAAGGTGTGTAATACACCCTACTTATAAGCCCTCGAGCCGTTAGTGGTTCAGGTTGATGGTTTGACGTTTCTCGATGGTTTGATGTTTCTTGTTCAGTTGTGGCGGTGTGTTTCTCTTTTCACGGAATAAGGGATCTCGGGGATATTGTGTGGTAAAGGCTCTTGACTATGAGGAGGTGTTCAAGGTCATGGTGAAGCCTGCCTTCATTTTTGATGGACGCAACCTTCTGGTATGCCACTGTCCGCACATAGCACTCTATAAACCCTGGAGTGCAACAGGATTTGCATTTCTTTTGTCTTTTGTCACTTTCTGTGCAATGGTCGAAGAGTTTTCTATGCTTGGCTGGCAGGACCACAATGCTCTCCGGAAGATTGGCTTCGTTGTCTATGGAATTGGAAAGCCCCTAGACCCCTTTGTCACGGTGCGTGCTGTGTGCTTGCCAACCTCGTGTTTCTCTGTGTTTTTCTTGAGTCAAACTTGTGGCATACACACTAATTGCTTCTACGGCGCCTACACTAAGAAGGAGCTGGAGTACTGTCTTGATTGGTGTGGGTCCACTGTTTATTTGGTGCCTGAGGCCTTACTTGAGACTGATGTAAGCTGCCACGTTGTATTTCCCAGGAACACAAAGAGACATAAAAGCGAAGCCAGATGCGAGAGGAATAGTTAGAGAATATCTGCAGGTCCAAGATACTTATGTGTTGCATGCCTTGAGTTGTCCACTCTGCACATTGACCTTATAACTGGTCAATTGGGTTGCATACCTGATGCTACTAGAGATTAGCTGTGTAACAAAAAGGCTCTTGTAGGACCTGCCATGCATAGTTTGATAAAAATAGTTGTAATGCTCGAGTAGACGATGCGTGGAAGTTGATAATTCCCTGGTGTGCGGTAGTGCAACAACTTGAACAGGTTGTAACCATCCTTAATGGGACTAATGTTGCAACATTGATATTACCACATGCACGTATGGCCATATGAATTCCCTATTGGCATCAACATTTAATGGGCATGATATGCCCTGTGAACTGAATGACAACTACAATTTTGCTCAATCGAATGTTAAAATGGGTAGGTAATGGTTACGGACCGAAACGGTATGGAAGTTTGCGAGGCATGCTCTCGTGGGGTAAAATTTGGAAAGGAACACTTATAATCACCGCTCTATTATTCATTTAAGTTTTACCACAAGTAGTGCAGGATAACAAAAGGAAAAGAAAAAAAACGCAGAGTTCAAAAGTGGGTTGCTTAAGGATAAGGTGCGCAGTTCTCGGGAATTAAAAATTAATGATAACAGTTTCCATATTTATATGCTAAAGATAGTTCTGTGCGTAAATAAGTGAGTAACGGGGGTGCTCCGCGCGCACCTCCTCGCGCCCCCCGCGCGACCCCCGAATCGCGCGCCACGACCCGCGCACATCGAAGCTCGACATTTTCGGCCGAAACTGGGATTTGAACCCCCCATGCCCCACCCTCCTCAAAAAAGGCCAGGATACTAACCATTAGACCACCGTGTCACCAATGTTCACCAATTTTATATGCGATCTAATGATTATGCTCTCAAAATCGCGGAGTGTAGCTCCGTAAGATGTATGCGTACACTTAAAATTGAATTACGATTTTCGATATATCATTTTCGATCCACCATCTTCAATCTGATGAAGGTCAGCGTCATAATGTCATAATGTCATAATGGCATGTCATCATGCCATCATGCCATCGTGACATCGTGCCATAATGTCATGTAATGTCATGTCATGTCATGTCATGTCATGTCATGTCATGTCATACATCAGATTCATGCGCTTAATCAAAGTGGAAATTTGGCTTACGTCGATGTCACGGATATTACGTGAATATTGTGTATATATATATACAATAATTGAACATATTGGATTACGGATCCAACCGCACACCGCACCCGCAAGGCCGGCAGCATCACTGCTATCGGCCTCATTCTTGCACATACGCACAACATATTGTTACACATCAGTGAACCTAGTTGTTCCACGGACAGTGGGGCTGCTTATACGCATATGGATCGCCATTCTCCCTTGTGCTATAGACAAACATCATGGCGTGCGGTAGGTCAACATCGCACAATTACGTTGACCGACTGCGATATCATACTGAGCAACAGGCGTTGCGCAGGTATGATACACGTGATAAGTTACCTTGAGAAATATTTCAAGGACGGAATGTTTTGATCCGGATGTGGCTTTCCGCGACCGCGGCAAACCCAAGCCGCAAAGGCATTCCGTACCCAAACCCACACATTAACGGGAGAGCTCATGCGCACTGCACTTGCCCAAGGGGTATACATATATCATATATACATATCATATATTTTTTGTATACTTCCTATCGTACCACGTTCAGGAAAGTGATAAGCAAAATATGAGCACCCACCAAATAAAAGGCAGTACTTAGTAGTGACTATAGTCATAGTATGACTGGTCACCGCTCAGACTAGTCCGAACACCGGTATATCTGATACGTGTGTTATCAGATGTTAGGCTTTTCACCCGACACGTTCCGAGTCTCACGGATATCACTGCTTTAGCCTGACAGTGATATAATTCTGGCATGATATCAGAACCGTAGTTTTTCCGTTATTTCTTTCTTTTAGAGAGCGTGGTGGAGTGCGAAGTGGGGCTGCTGCTCTCGCTCGCTTCCATCCTTTCGAGCAGTAGCCCCGAACCGCGTTCGCCGCCCGTATCATGGGACGAGCTGTGAAATATAGTTGAACCTCGCCTGGCGCTCTGTCGCAGGCTGAGTATAGCAGTTTGTCAGACAGAGTTGATCACCAGATTGGGGACTCGACCGTCTGGAGTTGAGGGCCCTAGTTCGTCGTTTGGCTACGTTACGAGACTTTGAGACTGCGCACGTGGTTGTGCTTACCCCACTTATTGTTGGGGACTCCGATGTTCTTGCCCCTTGCCTACACATTTCTGCCGTCCCTACCGTTTCATCTCCTGATTATATTACTCGCTCTGGCACACTCGTGGGACTCGTAGACGTTTGTCCTTCGGCAAAATTTTATTCGCAGGGTTCTCAGACTTTGTCGCCGGATTTTTCTACAGTCAGCTCACAGACTTCAGAGTCTTATGTTTGCGACGATGCTGGCTCAGATTCCGGTTCAGATGTCTTCTATGAGTGCCCCTTGGCGTCCGACGTCATTACGGCGTGTTTTGACCATCAACCCGGTCCGGAGCCTCCTCCTATCGTTCGGAGTGCTCATTCGAGCGGTATTGTTAGAGACGCTTTGATGACAATGTCTTTTGTGGAATACGTGAATAAAGTTGGCCGGGAATTTTACGACGACTCGAATTTTACTGTATAAGTTCCACCCGAGTTATGGACCCTCTAATCGTATACGTGATGCTTTCAGATATTCGGACTATTTCGCGAGCCTGGTTGAGCAGTCTGTTCAGACTGACGCCCCACTTGAGTCAGCTAGTTCGCAGGATTCGCTTATCGCAGCTTTGCAGAGATTACAGCCTCAGGTCATTTCGACTGAGAGAGTGATCGAGATTCCTAAGATGGTAGAGGTTCCAAAATATGTGTATCTTCATTCTGCGGCTGACCGAGCGTCGCGACAGGGGGTACTTTCCTCATTCTCAGTTTGCGCATTCTTTGACGAGGGCACATCGGACTCTCGCGGGGTGTTGACTTTCAACAGTGGAAACTTTTATTCTGATGGAGCCTCCCACTCAATCGAGGAGAGCGGCTCAGGAGATGTAGAGGATCCCACCTTTTATGTGGGGCACGCTGGAGGCGTGAACTATTTCAACCTGGCAGACGACGGCGAGTTTTACGATGCTTACGAGTGGCACGTGTACAAGCGTCGTGAGCTCCGGGCCATTGAAATGGAGCGATACGTGCTGCAGTGCGCAGACGACATCATTACCTGGCGGGATGCTACTCTTGGGTTTTTAGAGTTTTATGCGTCCGTTGTTCGCGGTATGGATGACGCAGAGTGGGTTGCTTGATTTGTTTGCAGCTAACCCCGGCGGCCTATTACTTTGTGGTTCAGCTGGTTTTCCTAATTTCAAAAATCAATCGGACAGTACTGCCTCTTTATTTCTTTGAGTGGGAGCATCATTCGTGGAAACATGATTACCATTTCTTTACTGGCTCCTCATTCTCGATTGTTAGCCACCAGTGTGTACAGCTGTTGTGTTAGTGTTATTGTTTTCTCTACCATTAATTTCTTAGTGTTGGCCACTTGGCTTGTGTGATCTTAATCTTGGTGGTTTCTCCGGCAGCAGCATTCTCGATCGCGGCTCTCGCTTCTGGGCCTGTGCCCTCTCAGACTAGTGCCAAATGTTATATGTGCTTGTGTCTTGGAGTGGTTTGCTATTGTTATTGTTTGCACTGATGTCAGGCATGTCACCGGCGGGCTAGGAATGACCCGGCAGCTATAGTACCAGCTTACTGTATTTTTCACTACCGGCGGAATTGAGATGGGCCTTAGTTATTAGTTTATATTATTCATTTTGACACCCCACAAAGGGGGTACTGGTACGTGTGACATTAGTTCGGACTATTTTACATTGCTCGAGGAAAACTAGAGTGTTTTATCAGTTAGTTTCCCTCTCACAATGGGGGATATATTGAGTAGTGACTATAGTCATAGTATGACTGGTCACCGCTCAGACTAGTCCGAACACCGGTATATCTGATACGTGTGTTTCATGTGTTATCAGATGTTAGGCTTTTCACCCGACACGTTCCGAGTCTCACGCATATCACTGCTTTAGCCTGTCAGTGATATTCTGACAGACAGGCCCTGGAAGACAATCAGGACGGTAGCAACCATCACATATATATACTGGAAGTATGTGTGTGTGTGTGTGATATGTATGCGCAGTCGAATTGCCATTTTCCCCCGTGGTGGTTGCTACCGTCCCGATTGTCTTCCAGGGCCTGCATTTTCTTTGGTGGGTGCTCCTATTTTGCTTATCACTTTTCTGAACGTGGTACGATAGCAAGTATACACAAAATATATATGAAGACCGGTCGGCTTTTCTTGCATTAGGATGATTTGACCTAATTTCTGGGCCCGCGGCATCATCCACTCAAGCGTCCATCTCTGCAGACCTACGTGTCAGGTGCGAATGGGGGGGAAAACCGACCTTAGGTCGACTTGGAAGGTCCTAATTGGTCGGTATCATATCCTGCTTCATCCTTCGGGTGCGATGTCATGGTCGCTAAAGCGCAAAGACGCGTCTAGACGCCCTTTTCCAGGAAATTTCATCTACCATGTTAACCACACTGTTACAGCGAACAATTCGATTTACTGTGCCGTGACGGTCAAATGACACTCCACAAACTTATATAAAATTTCCTGCTAAAATATAGAATGAATCTGCTGTCATGTCATGCCATGCCATGCCATGCCATGCCATGTCATGTCATGTCATGTCATGTCATGCCATGCCATGCCATCTCATGTCATGTCATGTCATGCCATGCCATGCCATCTCATGTCCTGCCATGCCATGCCATGCCATGCCATCTCATGTCCTGCCATGGCATGGCATGGCACGTCATCTCGCCATGTCATCATGCCATCATGCCATCATATCATCATGCCATGCCATCATGACAGCATGTCGCTGTCGATGTCGCTGTCGGCATCGTGTCAACATGTCAGCATGCCATCATGTGAACGGTCATCGACTATCATCGAGCGTGTATCGAATATCGTCGAGCGATCATCGAGACGTCATCTAACCCTATCCAGCGGTCATCGAGCATCATCGAACGGTCATCGAATATCACGTCATGGGGCATAGCCTCCGGCACGCCGCACTCATGATCTTATTCGGTCGTTCATTATAACATGTCTAATATATGGGAGGAGCGGAGGGAAATGGGGGTGGGTTCACCCCCAACCCGAACTTCTAGTTTAAGATAATTAAAATGCCATTGTGAAGACGCCATCTTTATAAATGATTTATAGCGTCAAATTTTGCAACATAACCCCCTATTTTTATTGGCTAGGATCGAAGAAGTTGCAAAATTTGACGCTATAAGTTTCCGCCCAAGTTAAATAACCTTTCGTTGGAAAAAGTCGTTATTAGATATGGCGAAAGTACTATGTGTGTTTTTTTACCTTTCGGTCGAAGACCCTTCATGCAGGAATCCCAAGTTCTTGAACTAACAGCGACTAGATTACCGTATTTGAAAAATATGTATCGCTACTAGTCCGCAGGGTTTTGTATTTTGATGAGAATGTAAAATGTTTGCACGGTACGGTGGAGACTATGCATGCAAAAACGCAGGTAAAAAGAAGTTCTTTGTCGATAACAACAACATATTGTCAAAAACATAGTATGGCTGTTTTCCACTTAGAAAATCGATAACGTATATACATATATGTGGGGGTGTGCTAGGCTCGCCTATCGGGCTGTCACTCTATGACAGTCAGATATGATAGATCTGGTAAGTCCTACTCGTGACACCGTGCGTCAACACACACACACTCCTATATTATTCAATACTGTCAATATATCTTTAGCTTTTCCGAAACGTCTCGACCGACCTATTCTGTCAGGTCATGGTCCCTACTTGCGCTTTGCGCCCCACTTCTGCTTTGTATGGTTTTGAATTTTTAGGATTACATTTTGCTGGAAAGGGCGGGTGGGCGTGCGTGCTTGCAGCCCACCCTCCCCAACACTCCGAGATTTCGACAACGCGACTTGCGGCTGAGATTTGAATTTTCCTATTGGTCGCATCTCTTCGTCTTTCGACTGGTGGTGCTTGGGCATTTTCTCCGTCACGCAGCATTTCGTTATCGATTCTCCCTAGATACTAGTAAATTGATTGTGGAGATGGATGCTTCTTTGAGTGGTATATATGTCTCATGATGAGCTGACAGCTTTCGAATTGAAGCTGCTTCCACAGCTCTCGTGCGTTGGGGCTATGGGTCGCGCTAAAGCGCGCCTACTGGTTTCAGATTTGATGCTGCTCGTGAAGCACTACAAGGCACTTGCCTTAGAGGTTGCTCCTCTTGGAGAATCCGAGATTGGGAGATTTCTCAAGTTCAGCTTTCCATTGACACACCGCATTTTTTTAGATTTGTCGACCCAGACGTCCAGCGCTTACTTTGCCGATCGGGAATCTCAGACATTTTTCGCGACAAACTGCGGTACGACATCCGGGTTTTTTCGACCTGCACAACTTACGCAGAGATTCGGCTTTGAGATGGGTTCCGCATATATGCGCATTATAGTTGCAGCACCCGCATAATTACGGGTGTATGCAGCTGGTGTAAAACTCTTGCATAAAAGGTACATACAACAAATCTGCGGGGTTTATGCACCCCCCGTATTTATGCGCATTATGGTTGCAGCACCCGTAAGTATGCAGCATCCTCCATATCTTGTAAGTATGCTGCATATTTGTGGATCCGGAAACCAATTGTTGCGGGTGATATGCATCGCGCATATATATGTAATATATTTGTATTATATGTATCACATGCCGCGTTGTTGTGTGCTTTCGATGTGCGAGGGTAAGGTCAGTAGCACTCAACCGTAGATGCATTCCACGGCTGAGTGGTACTGTCTCGACACGCATAGTAGAACTCAGCCATAGATGCAATCCACGGCTGAGTGTAGCTGCCTCGATGCGCTAGTTCACAGCAAGCGTGCATGCGTTAGTTCACAGCACCCAATGTACAAGTTCAAGGCAGCACCTGATACACAGGTTCAAGGCAATATTTCTAAGATGGGATACTCCCCAAGTCTAAACACTGTCGCCACGATTTTGAAGGAAAATGAATAAAGCTAAATACTAATTTATTTACATACTAGTTACTATCTACGCATGGTCGAATTCTATACTTTCTATCTACATCAAGTCAGAACTTTTCAGACAGGGTGAAGGCTAACGTTCACTGATAAAAAACTGTGGCTACGATGGTGCCTGCGTGCTCGTCCAAAACGGGCGGGCACATTTCGCGTTCCGCTTCCATCCTTGCATATCGTAACCGCGTATAGTCCCTGAAACACACGGAAGTCAACGCTCGGTCGGTTCATAACAAAAGTGAGCTTCGGGACAAAATGACGTTCAGCAGAGTCGCACTGTGATGCCCTTTGAAGGGTCCCCTCGCCACACACAGATGCGTGACAAGATTTCACGCGCGAACTGGTTCAAGAACAAAGACAGGGCGTGCAGAGTGCGTACATGCTTAGATTCCCGTACGACTAAGGGGCTCTCGCAGAAAAAGAGAAGGTGAAAGATGTCACCTTCGATTGCAGTCGTGCGCGTAGACCTTTCCACAAGTGCCAGCGAACCCAACCTGTGACATACACGAAGCATATGAGCGTGTATTTCAATGGGCATTCGAAAAAAATAGCACGAAAAGGAAAAGAAGACTGACGGCTAAGAAGACCCGCTACTGGGCGCACGTTCGTCGGCCGACTCTACTGTCTTCCAGCATTACGAAGGCGCGTCTTCATCTCCTCGAGAGTGCTCCTCTTCGCGAACGAAGGGCGCGTCGATCTGCAGGATCCGAAGTGCTCCGACGAAGCCTTTGGACTTACGGAATTATGGACGTGCCGTGACAAGTGTAAACAGCAGTATCGAAGGCGCGTCTTCATCTCCTCGAGAGTGCTCCACCTCGCGAACGAAGGGCGCGTCGATCTGCAGGATCCGAAGTGCTCCGACGAAGCTTTTTTACACCACCATTCTAAACTTCATGCGAGTGAGGATGCCTAGATTTCCCAGGTGCAAGACAGGTGCAAGACCAAGACTATACACAAGACTCGCAGACTCGCACACAACATATTGCCACGTTATCAAAGGTACGAAAAAACCCCGGCCCCTTCTCATAGATAAAAAGGCGGACCGATCGCAAAACATCGGAATATGTCTGCACTATTCGAGACTGCAGGCGTGCCATATTATCCCTCTCTAATAGCATATTGCCACATTATCAAAGGTCCGGAAAAACCCGGCCCCTTGTCATAGATAAAAGGGCGGACCGATCACAAAACATCGGAGCATGCCTGTTCTGAAAGAAGTGCTCCGACAGCAGCACCCTAAAAAGTGTTGAAAATATGGCTAATATGGCTAATGTGGAAACTATGGCTACACTAGGAGGCTTGCACACTGCAGATAAAGGGTGGAGAAAACGCACCTTGAGCGTGTGGCATCTCAGATTCAAACTGAAACCTCCAGACCTGCCTTTCGATCTGGCGCTCTATGAGCTATGAGCTCTTGAGCTAATGCCACTCGTCACATACACGGTTAGGGGCGTAACCCGACAGAGTTTACGCTTAAATTGAACCGAGGGAGAACAATTGTATTGACGTGTGCGTGTGCCTTGCTACTTTATACTGCCTTTTCCAATCCGGGCACTTTTAGGGCCTAAAAGCGCCCACCGCCAGTGGGTAGTACTTCGCCTAGGCTACTTTCAATACGTTCGCAAGTGCCCATCAACCTATGAATTTTCAGCTTCCAAACAAAATACAAGCTCTGAAAAACATATAGTAAATGCCGAACCTACGTATGCCCCTTAGACAAAATAATCACGGGTGCCGAAAGCCGATAGTCTTTGCCGAACCTATGCCCCTTAGACAAAATTGAAAGTCCTACCATCTCTTGCCCAGCAACCTTAAAGTTTCTTGACCTCGCAAGATCATTTCCTATTGTCTCTCGCCATGCGCGCAAAAAGACAAGGCAGACTAACGTTGGGCGAGTTGAAAACGCCTTTTCACTGCAGAGTTCATTCATGGCGATCCTAGGCGCAGACTCTCCAAATGTAGCAATTTATTTTTCTATCACCGAGTTTCATTTATTTTCCGAGCCGTCCCTCAACACACCGTACGTAAGTCTGCACTGTGTATGCTGGGTAACTCTGACCGAGACTTTGACTACGCCGTGGGCAAACGTACGGCATCGGGTATGATGTTCAAAACACATATGTGACAGTGCATGTGAATTTAAATGTTTTCTGCATGTAGTATGTACATAACCCCTCTCTCGTAAACATGCCGCATGAAACCTCCACGCGTCCAACTTTCATCGATTTCATCTTCGATCGAATTCCGCATCAAGGACGACACACATTCGTCTCTCGTCAGTCCTGAGTCAGTGTCATGTCACACCATTCACCAAAGGACTACTGCTCCGTGTCGCCACCCCGCATCGTGTGACCCCTGTATTTATGTGGCTAAAATACGCTTGCGAGAGTTCGTCAGCAGAGGACGCAATTCATCAAGTCTTCATGATTTATATGATATGTGTATAAATTGCTCAGATTTCATGTTTTGTAAATTTCCCGTGTCTCGTGCGTGCGCCGTATCCTGATGTGCATATCCACAATCTGCGAATATTCAGTACAGTGACTCAAGCAAGGATCATGTGCCGTCCAACGTGCAGCATCAAATTCCGCTTTATACACGATCTCCACCGATTGGATATCATTCCCGTAATTTATAATAATACCGTAAACGTGACACCTCTTGCCAGTCAGCGTACTCGTGTGTCTTCCATAATTAGTTTGAATACATCACGGGTAACGTTAACGTGGTCCATGATACATTCACTGTATTGCTGTACGAAAAATGCCGCCTGCATTGATTATACGACTGATCGCGAATCTTGTCATCTGATTCAGAAAATGCAATCTGTACCATTTATATTATATTTACACACCCTAGCGATTACGATTTGATTTGTCATATTTCAAATGTAAGTGGCCTTCTCAGTTTCTCGGGTTTTGTTTTGCAGATGTCGCAACCACCGAGGAGGCGGAACGGCTTCAATTTCTAACCAAGCGCGCAAATACTTTTCTTGAAGGGTATGTTCAAATGCAACGTGACATTGCGGCAGGAACGTTCGAACTAAAAGAGAAGACAACATGGGTGCTGCACGAGGCTCCCTTTGAGGTTACTGGACCCATGATGCCTGCTCCTTCGGGTGGTTTGAGCGCGAACGGACGAGATGCGGAAGTACTGATTGTCGATGAGCCAATGGCTGATGCGAATGGTAATGAACGTGGATACACGGATGCACAACTGGCTGATTACGTGCAGGGCCTTCGGGACTCCGTAGCGGTTCACGTGCGCCCAGTACCTCGTCCTATTTACATCGGGGCACAAAAAAATACCATTGGAAGACGAGCTCGAGATCATCTTGCGCAATACGTTCTGGGAGAAACTGACGACCCAGACTACGATGTGAGCTACAGCAAGATGAAGAAAGGTAGCATGGCTGTGCTGAACTGTTGATTGCTCCTGAATCCGAGAAGACTGCCCGGACGGAATACCCGTTTCGTATCGCTCTTGGAAGGAGCCGAGGATGGTCGAAATATCTGTACCTTTGTGAGGTACAAGAGCAGCTGCTAAATGAGAAAGGTGATAAATGTTTGTTGACGTGATTGCGGGCGCAACCTGCTTTTAACATCACAACGTTTTATGTCAATCTAATACCTCTTTTATCTTCTTTCTGGTGCAGAAGAAAAATGTTTGCGGTGGTTGACTTGTGGTACATTTAAGCTCACGAGCGCCTCCCAAAAGGAGGCCCAGAATGCAGACTCCCGGCTTTCGAAGGAGAAGGCATCGAAACCTGAAAGTTTCCGGCTGCATCAACGTATCAAGCAGGTGGCGCCATATACACCAAGCGAAGTATTAGTAGCATGGGACTGAGACACGGAAGAGGAGCGCCGAAAGATCAATGCAAGCACACAGCGATGGATCCCGGGTGAGCAATATGACTTGTTGGTCAAACGAGTCATCGCCAGCGACATGTCAAAGAGCTTTGAGCCACCCCAACATAGAACACCCAAACTCTTACTGCGCGACGCAATCATGTCATTAGAGGATGAAGAGGATAAAGAGAACGCGGGGGCTGAAGAGGGTGAGCGTTCGGACGAGGAAGCCTCTTTGTCGTCCTTGTCCGATGATGACGACCAGATGTGTGAATAACTCGACCAGTCCGATGAACTTATATATAGGAGTTGTCAAACAATGGTATATATTGTGAATATCTAATGTTGAACTATCGTTGTATTACCACGTTTGATTTCCTTGCACTCATTGTATGACTCATGCTATGCCTATACGCTGTATTTGTGCTTCGCATTCTTTCTATCATGATGGTAGTATAAAGCTCGCTTTCACAACCATTCCATTTATTTCCGATTTTCGATCGCAAAAAACGCAGCACCTGCAAGTTTCAAACAGTATGACCAGTGAACACGCACGCCCATCAACATCGGACCTCTGCCTCATTTGCCGATTAGACCATGCCGACTTCCTTCGAACGATTTCGGAAATCCCAGGCATGCAAGTTTACAAACGAGAAAGAAGCACCGCGTGCATGTGTTGCATTCCGCAGAATGATGAACTGTGTTGTCCGCGCACGGTTAAAATCGCGCATCAACTAACACGCCCGTCAACATCGAACCTCTGCCTCATTTGTTCATTAGACCATGCCGACTTCCTGCGAACGATCTCGGAAATCCAAGCCATGCAAGTTTACAAACGAGAAAGAAGCACCGCGTGCATGTGTCGCTTTCCGAAGAATGATGATGAAGTGAAAAAGACAAACAACTCCGGTAAGTATGATGCCGCTCCGTATTTGCCGGTGCTTGTACAAGACCCCCCCATATTTCACGAGAAAGATGCTGATGGTCTGTGGGCAAACGCAGCAGAAGTAGAGCAGCCAATAACGATGTCAACGAACGACAAGCTGGAGCCACAAGCCCAACCCAAAGGGGAACCTGCCGTAGGCGGAGATGAAGGTTTGCACCCTAAAAAACGAATAGCATCGTTGTATCCTGCGTGTATGACTTAACGAATCCACTTGTTTATTGTAGTTCTTGTATCATGGTAGTCGATTGTTTTGACCACCCTTGGTCTGTAGTAGGTTATTCCTCCCTTCAATATATTTCTCGGACGCCCATATTTTTGTGGGAATCCATCGATCATAGATTTAACACGTGTGATGTACGGGTGCACGCTTCGGTTGCAGCCGGCGCCGTACTGAGGCCACTGACATTTGGATTGAGATATGGAGAGTACAATGATGCCGGTTAATGGATTGATTACGACTTCGAACCCTCTCATGGGTACGGAAGTAGCAATAATGGCAGCCACTTTGAATACTAGGCAAGCCTCGTCCCCTCAAATCCTTTCGGGAAATCATCGATGGTCAACAGGTCAACAATCCAACGACAATATGATTTTACAATCGCACGAGCGCACATTTGCGAGCTCAGATTATTGTTCGGACGCCCAAGGAATCCTTGGGAACGCATATCACATGGATGGAACAAACACCACATGTCTTCATGGTCATATAAAACTTGTTTTCACGGCATCCCTGTTCATTTTTTGCTTGCGCTCACCATCCACCCACCTCCTACCAACATTCCAAGAACATGGACGCTCAGCGAATCACCCTGACGGTTGATCCGAAACATGTTTTGTTTTTTATTGTTCTGCCCTTCATCCGTGCGAGGTACCATAGGAGAAGGCAAGCGCAAAGGGATTCAGTTGCTAGAATGAGAAACGGCGAATGCCCAGAGTGTATGAGGAAGTATTTTGACCTTTGGGAGGACAAGGCTCAGAGGAACCGTTTATGGAAACAATAGACATTTTGATGAGAGGCACGACCCGGTGTGGCGTCGAACCTTGGAGTTAGAACCAATCCGTCCCCGTTTTCGTTTGACACGCCTTGGCCGCCATCTGTTAAAACTGCAGAGTCACCCGAATTTTCACCCCGACAATCTCGATTGATGGCCAGGTATATGTCTTTCTTGGGCAGGATTGCCTTGGTATCATCCTAGCCACAAATTCTAATCCGCCTGTGCATTATGTGTGCCCGCAGATGATGACACAGTGCCGACATTGATACAAAATCGGAGCCGTTGCCTCCGCTTTAAAATTTGTTACGTCGGTTTTGGTACCATTTAAGACCGTTCCCGGTCGGGTGCCATCAATTTCGATTCCATTTAACACCGCGCATGATCTTGCGCCGATGATTTTAAGCACATTCAACACCGTTTATGAAAACGAGACGTCGGTTTTGGTACCATTTAAGACCGTTCCCGGTCGGGTGCCATCAATTTCGATTCCATTTAACACCGCGCATGATCTTGCGCCGATGATTTTACACATGGCACCCAGGGGGGGGGTCGAAATGACCATCTAGGGTATTTGGGTATTGGACGGGGAGTTAACCGATGTATGGTACCGATGTCAATAGCTATATTACCCATTTCGATGTTGCTGAAAACGATGATGAAGTCCATTTTGGCCGGTTCGATTCGGTTGGGGGTGAAAATCCGTGTCAAAGTTAAGGGGTACAGGCAAAATAGTTAGGGTTTCATCATAGAAATGTACTTAAGGGTGATATATGACATCCCATGACATGTCAGATCGATGTCGAATCGATATCGAGTCGATATCCAACTGTTTCAAGTTCGTGATGACCTCATAAAAGGCCAGACACTCACTATTTGAGCTCATTTTTCACAATTCGCTTAGGGTATGCAGCAGCACTGAAAACACCAAAATTATCATTAAGTTCAATTCTATGACCCAATATTACATTTTAGAATGGGATTCAAGAAAGGAAACAGACATGGTAAATACTCTAAAGCAATCCCAGAAGCAAGTGCATCTGCTATTGATGTGCAGGAGCCTAGTGAGCCTGTGGCAGACAATGCTGAGCCCCCACCACAGAGAGCCACACGCGTGCGCGCACCACCTGCGAGCAACCGGGACACAACCAGGACAGAGCGTCTGAAAGAGCACTTAGATATTGCTGATAAACAAATAGAAGCACTTTCCAAGAAACTTGCAGAGTTGCAGGAGCAGCTAAAAAACGAGCAAGAGAAATCGAACAATTTCAGGACTATGGCGCGCGCCTGGAAGAAAAGGGCGCAAGAGCCTGGACCGAAAGAAAAGCAGCGAATAGTCAGGCGCGACAAGCTAGACACTTATACTACAAAACCAAAGCTCAGGAAAAAGCAGTTGCGCCGTATGGTTGCTGACCTGGACAAATACATCAAGGTTAAATTCAGAGTTTATGAAGACGGTGAGGAGGCGATGGTTAGCCTGCTCGATGACAACTCTGACTCAGAGCATGTCCAACGCCTACTCACCAGACTTATGAATAAGTTGCCGCACCTGAAAAAAGCAGCACAGCTTGAAGTAGTTCGCCGTATTCAAGCGCACTGGACGGCCGAGGTGGGCTTGGCCATCCGCCTGCGATGTAGACTACCCGAGCGCCCATACCAATACCTCATCCATGCTTTAAGTCACACGTACAATGTGGATACAGAAAAATATGACAATACTCTCATAGCTCCCGGGGTTTATATGCCCTCTCTTGGTACGAACGCAAGTAAAAACCAAACTATCAAGCTTATGAAGCAGTATTTTGAGACAGCTGAACCCGAGGCACTCCTACTGGGTAGTATCGAGGGCGTTACACTTTCATTCAAGGAGGCCATGATAGCGTATTGCAAGGAATACTTACCCGAGGTGACCGATATCAAAGTTCAGCTTGCTGGTGACGGTGCAGGCGTTTTCCGTGGTGTTTCCCAGACCACCGTGGCGTTCAAAGTCGTTGTGCCTCGAGCTGAAACCGATCCCAACTTCCAAGCCCTCAACTCCCCATTCAGCAGTCAGTCTGTGCTAGTATTCGAGGGCAAGGAGGCCTATCACGAGGTGAAAGATGCAATGGGTCGACTGCTAGACGAGCTAAAAGATATACAACAAAACGGTATTACCGTCGGAGACAAGTGCTACACAGTGAACAAGAAGGGTGGGGGTGATATGAAATGGATTAATATGATGTGTGGATTGGCAACGTGCGCCCACACAAATGCCTGTTCCTATTGCGAGTGCCCTCGTGACGAACTACACCTCACAGAAAAGACTCACAAGCTCCGCACCCTTTCTAGTATACACGAAGGCGCGCATATGTATCACGCCGGAATGAGCTTTCCCTGGACATGCCCTTACTGCTCAAAAACGTTCGACACACCGCAAGCACTACTAGACGAGCCTGCGACATCTTCTGAGAAAAAACGGCAGGAGTATCAGCTCGAACACAAGGGAAGTATGTGGCATCGAGGGCCGATTATTCCCGACTTACCTCCAGAAGACTACGTTGGCGACGTTCTACACTTTGCTCTTCGGGAGGTCCTCCACTGCATCGAGTGCACTGTCCGTCGCCGCTGCACAACACAAGAACTGATTGACAAACTATCAGAGTATCTCAAAACTCGTGTCAAGTGCTTTATCAAAGTAAAAAAGGTCAAGAAAAAGCAAGGCGTGAAAGAGGAGAAAACGCCGAACGTTATCGGTCGTGAGTGTAGCCTCACGATGCAGCACAGTGAGGGCATGGTCCGTACCGTTCTGGAGGAAGGCACAGAGCACTACTCGCGGGCGATGGAGGTGTGGCGTTGCCTTACTCAACTGTGGAGGGAACTCACAACACGGATGGCGTTAGACACTCCGGAGTTTCGTCAAAGAAAGGCAAACGATATTCGTAAAAAAAGCAGTTGCATATGTGGCAGCAGTGTGGGCAAATGGGAGTGCACAAGATGTGCAACTTTATGCTCACGCTGCATGTCTTCATCTTCCTGCTCAGGTGCTCCGTCATGGGGACCTGCTTGATTATTCAATGCAGGGGCTTGAACACCTGCACAGCCAACGGAAGACACATATGCGTCATCATGGGAACAAGCGCAAGACTGGAGACCTAAAATCTCGGACAGCGCAAAGTGCCAAACTCGAGGTGGCACACCGAATAATAAACAAGTCTCTTCGGCATAGGAATAAATCCCGTCACCTCCAAGAGAAGCAGTTCAAAGCAGCGAAGGAAACCCGCAGGCCGGCTGGCTATCTGGCAGAGGAATGAACAACGAACCAACGTACCTTCTTGTTCTAAGGCGGCCAGTCTTTCGCTTCGACGACGTTCACTGCTGGCTTGGATCCTCTCCAGCATTGCCCTATCCTCGTCGTTGAAACCGTCGAAGGCGTGCAGCTCGGCATACTCTCTCGCCTTGATAGCCAGTGCCGCACCGTGATCCATAAACGATGGGTTGACCCCTAGATTGTTATGCCATAGCTTTCTAGGGATTTCGGAAGCTACTTCCATGATGTATGCTATTGGGACGAACTCTTCTGGCTTGTGCCAAGCAGCCGGAGTGCTGGGATAGTCTGTGGGTATGATAAGGTTGCCAGCTTGGTTGAAAACTAAAACTTGGTATTTGATTCTAAGTTTGTGCTCGCCATCAAAAGTAGAAATATGTTTCATTGTGACTGGGGGCGCTATGAATGTTATGTCTCGACGTGGTAGGACTTTCGCTGCTCCCATGCCGTTTGTTGGGAAGAACCGCTCGAAGGAAAAAAGGGTGTCGATATTACGCTGCTGTGTGATCACGACCGTCACGCTTTCCCCCTCTGCCCTAGTGTTCGACTCTGTGACCTTCTTGCCAAGAGGCCTTATTATTGTCTCAAATACTTGCCTGGGAAATCTACTGAGGGTTGTGAACTTATTCGCTTTGTCTGTGCCAGTCATATCAGCAAAGGTCGCCTTGACTAATGCTGGATTTGACACTGTGACACTCAAAACTGTCACATGTCACTTCCTATGGTAGGCTGGGTGACCGTCACCAGTAGACGGGAAACACCCGTTAGGTATTTATGTATGCCTCTGATTTATCTAACACACTTTATCGTTCTGATTCCGTAACCCTTAACTCAGGGGTTATCTCTCCAGTTAGATATATATTACCTCAGCACTATATATCTGCCAGGTTTGGCCCCACTTGCGCTTTATTTAGCCACTGCGAGATTGCCACCATGAGTGGCTAAGCTCGGACGCCTGGGATGGAGTGAGGCGCTCCGCGCGTGAGAGTGCCGGCAGTCACGGGTATGGCCTAAGTTTTATGGGTTGATTTACGGCACGCCGCGCCGGTTGGAAGACAATTTTCTTACGGGGCTTAACGTTGGACTGGTTTACGCTTTCTGGTTGGATCCCACACCGTTGCGTATCGGCCGCCGCTACCACACGACTTCCCGGAATTATTTGATCTCTCACGGCTGCCGTATCGGCGACCCACGCGTTTCTTGGCCGCCCGACACTGCCGCACATCTCACGTTTCATTGCCTCACTCCGCCCCTTCAGTCCTTCTCAGTATGGTAGCTTCTACTCGAGCCACCGCTAGCATGGCGAATCGCCGACGCGCACTAGCCACGATTTTTGATTCAGCAGCTGCGAGACACGCCAACACTCCAGCCACACCGCCGGCAGCTCAGCCGGCTGCCAATTCAGCAGGTGCTACGTTCCTTGCCTCGGTGCGTACACTTCAACGGGAGCACTTCGACATGAAAGTCTCCAAGTCCGTTCGTCAAAAGTTGTTCGAGGACAAGAACGGGCGGTTTTCGGCGGCTGAGGGCCACGCGTCTGCGATCTTCGCCAGGATGGTCTCTGCGCTGCAGACGGCGTTTGTCACGGAGGACATTGGTTTCGCACCCCTTTTCCTGCTGGACGATGCTACCCTTCCCATCCGCGTGGAGGCCAACGCCTTATTGTTCTCGCCACGCTCGAGCTCATGGTTGACCCCGCGTCGCCGGCAGCGGACTGGATGGACTCCTCGCACTCCACATTCCCGAACGACGGTAAGCGGGTGCTTCTCGAGTTTGCCCGCCGCATGATCCCAGCGGGTGACCCCTTTCAGGGCCAGGCGGACATGTTGGGCATCCGCGTCTCTGCGGGCGTGGACCCGCATGACAAGATCGGCGACTTCAACGCCGCTCTGAAGGCTGCGAGGACGCGGGCGACACTCCACGATGAGGACGTGAAGGCGCTGTTCATCAAGTCCCTCGACACCGTCTTCTACCAGCCGGTGGTATCACGGTTGCTTCTCCACGATCAACGAGCCGCTCACGACCTCCTCACGATTCAACAATGGGTGCGTGAATGCTACTCCGAGCACGTGCGGGCGGGCACCGCCACGGCGTCCGCACACCGCTACTCTCACGGCACGCATTTCATGGAGGGAGCCGCCGATGACTCCGGTGGACCCGGTGAGCTCGCGGACTTGAGGACGATGGTCCTCGACTTGAAGCGTCAATTAGCCGCATTCCTCGACACCGCCGAGTCCGGACCGGCTCCGCGGGGGTTTACTCCTCGCGCGGACAAGCCGGACCGCCGCATCAAGACTCGTTTCGCGGCCTCGCCCCTCCCCAAAGGGGGCAATTGGTCTCAGTCCATCTCCAAGAAGGTGGCCTTCCATCGCGACACCGGCGCGACCGTGCCGTACTGCCAAAATCAGGTGTGCGCGAAGGGCAAGGCGCGCCATTGGCATCGGGACTGCCCGAACGGAGGCCGGACCGGGCTCTCGGCCTACGCTTTCGCTGAGGAGGCCGAGAACTCGGTGTTGGCCGCAAAATTTCAACATGCCATCGACCACGACGACGCCGAAGAGTTCGACGCACTTTGCATGCTCGCGGGCGGGAAGCCGGACATCTTCGCCGACCTCTCCGCGTGCTCATTCTGCGAGGAGGACGGTGAGGCCCTCGTGTCCGCCGTCACCGAGTTCTCCGAGTTGGCGCGCGCGGCTGGGGATTCGACATTCAACGTCAACACCTTCACTGCCGACTTGCCGGTGGTGTCGGAGCCGCCCGCACACTCACCGCCCGCGTCGATTGAGTCCGAGGAGGAATGGACCGGTCCGCCGAACCCCTTCTGCCCTCCTGTCACCCGCACGTTTGCCGACTTCATTGAGAGCACAGGGATTGCGTTGGTGCCCGATGAGCCGGCCCCGAGCATGAATTTGCTCTCCGCGGTTGAGGGGCCGGAACGCGTGATCGACTACAAGCCCGCGACTTACGCCACGAGCGACGATGACGACGAAGATGCCTCGGTGACACCGCCGCGGCCACGGTACGGCTGCGGGAACGGCATTCCGAGGTTCGCGAGGTCTCTCCTCACTTCCTCCTTGGTGTGCGCACTCTTTATAATTTGTGCCACCGCCGCACCGCACGCCGTTGCCGGTGTCGGTGGTGCCGGTGCGCGCACATGCACCAGGGAAGATATCTTACCCCGATTGGCCGGCCCCGGGCCGAACTGAGTCGCCAAAATGAGGCCCGGGCCGAAGAGGGGCCGAAAGAGAAATTGCTTTGGGGCCGAACCAATTTGGCGCAAACTTCTAAAATTTTGATGAAAATTTTACGATTTTTGCATTTCCCCATACTTAATATTAAAATTTTCGCGCCTGCGGCGGGCATTTTGTAGTTTGGACCGGGCGGACCGAAGGCGGGCCGAAGGAAAATTTGATTTGGGGCCGTACCGACTCAACGGAAGATATCTTCCCTGACATGCACGGGTCCACCGGTCGGTGGTGCTACGTGGACTGACTCGGCAGTCCCGGCTGCGGAGGCTTCGCCAGCTGACGTGATTCATGACATGCCGTGTGCTATTCCGCCTCGTCGCCAACGGCGGGAGCAGAGACGGCAGGACCTCTATATGGCTCCAATGCCGTGGCATCCCGGGCCGCCGCCGCCTGCCGAGCTGTTTGAGGACGGTCCTCCACTGTCGCCGGCGTCGTCTTCGGATGACGAGGCCCCACCGTCGGGCAGCACTTGGCAGCACCCCGGTGTGGTGCAACCTCCCGTGATCGAGAATTCGTCAATTTCTTCTACGAATGATTCACCGCCGGCCCCGGAGGCCGACAACTGCTTCACAATCACGCTGCTCCGGGCCGGGCCACCAGCTCCGAGGACCTCAAGTGGCTGAGATTGGTCACACCGTGCCTGCCTAGAGAGTAGCTATAGAGTGGCTTCCTAGATGTGCAGAGGAGCTCACTAAATTTGAGCTGTGTTTAGGGTTTTAGCAAAGTAACAACAGTATCTGACAATCTTGCTGTGACCTGGGACCGCCCTGACCAAGAGTACAGGCCCCCAGTTGTGCTACAGTTTCCTCCTGAAGTTGAGTAGGGAGTTTGTTGCTTCGTTTCACTACTGGCTCCGGTCACCACCCTAGGTGGTGTGCTGGATTTGACACTGTGACACTCAAAACTGTCACATGTCACTTCCTATGGTAGGCTGGGTGACCGTCACCAGTAGACGGGAAACACCCGTTAGGTATTTATGTATGCCTCTGATTTATCTAACACACTTTATCGTTCTGATTCCGTAACCCTTAACTCAGGGGTTATCTCTCCAGTTAGATATATATTACCTCAGCACTATATATCTGCCAACTAACTCGACTGTGAACCCCGCGTTATCTACTAGAGAAACTTGTAAATTCCTAACGGGGGCCTGACACTGGTGACACTTACGAGTGTCCCTATACCCATACTCCTTCAGTGACGCCATCCTGAGGTCCAGAACACACTCTAAGCAGAAATGGGCCATTATTCCTGTAGGGTACACAACCCCGAATTTCAGCGCGAAAACAGCCACAATAAGTGTGATAGGAACCGGGAGAAAACGCATCGACTGAGACACCTAGCTAAAATTCGAGGACACCAGATGTTTTAAAAAATAGGCAAACTAAAAATTCATCAAAGCATTTGAACACGCTATGTTCTCATTTCTTAGCTAATTCAAGCCGCCTCACCTCTAAAACTGTCAAACTGACGCTCGTGTATGCAATACGCCGACTTATATGCGCCCAAACAAGATACTCTGTGCTCTACAGTGCAAGTGCAGCCTAAAAAATGTTTTTTATTGACTAAAAAACAAAATTTTGGTCATCGGCCGCCATGCAGTGCCACGTAGGCAAGCGCCTGAGCGTGCGCGTGCCACCCTGTCCGACTCCAGTTTTTGGCGCGGCTTAACAATAAAAAATGACAGAAAAGGCGATTCCTAGATGGTCATTTACCGACTCTGTCAGGTGCCATGTGTAAGCACATTCAACACCGTTTATGAAAACGAGACGTCGGTTTTGGTACCATTTAAGACCGTTCCCGGACGGGTGCCATCAATTTCGATTCCATTTAACACCGCGCATGATCTTGCGCCGATGATTTTAAGCACATTCAACCAAGGAGTAGTATCGATATTCAATATTTTCGATAGTATCGATTAATCGAAATATTGTTATTTATCGATAGGAAATTTGTACATATCGAAATATTGAATATTTATCGATACAATTTACTACATATCGATATTGATCGATAGCCCCCCGGACCTATCGATATTGATCGATACCTATTAACACCTATTGTTATCACAAAAAGACACATGACTAGCCATCGCTGCGTGAATCTCACTCGCATGAGCGTCGGTGCTATAGGTAAGTATGCATGATGGAAAGGCTGCTAGCGTTTATAAAGGGAGAGAGTCGACGGGCGGGTTACTTGCCTTCCGGTGTGTCAGCCAACTTTTCGAATATCTGGAATACGTGGCGGCATACATTGTGGGTTGAGAATACCGCAATCTCTTAAGTTGGTAGCAGAGGCCACGTATTCGAAAAGGCAGCTGGAACAAGCTAAAGCTGGCAATCAAACTCTGGAATCACTCCCCTCGCCTGGCACAAACCTCTGGAACTTTCCAAAAGTTAGCCTATCATATTGTCCCATATCACAGATGGCATCGATGCAGTCCTGAGCAGTGAGCACGTGACTCGGTTAATCCCGAGCGAGGAATTGACCCGTTGTTTTCTGGTTCACGCAATCCCGGGCGCTCGGTCGGATCGCTGCTTTCGGTTCCAGTTAATCCCGGGCGCTCGGTCGGATCGCTGCTTTCGGTTCCAGTTAATCCCGAGCGCTCGGTTGGATCGCTTGCTTTCGGTTCCGGTTAATCCCGAGCGCTCGGTTGGATCGCTGTTTTCGGTTCCACTTAATCCCGAGCGCTCGGTTGGATCGCTGCTTTCGGTTCCACTTAATCCCGAGCGCTCGGTTGGATCGCTGCTTTCGGTTCCATCTAATACCGTGCTATGAGCCTACAATCGAATTCGGTATCCGAGTTGTAACAGTACCGATGTCGGCACTGTGATGACACCACCAAGCTCCTCGCACACACATTGCGGTGCATTGGGTACTTTGAAGAGGCGCACGTAGAATAATAACAATAAGAATAACACATAGTCTTCGATATGCAACGAGGGTGTGTCATTGTGAGATGACCTTTTGACAATAGTAGGGTGAGATTTGTACTTTTTATGTAACATGTCTTACGTTGGTATGTAAAATGTCACGCATTATAAAGCCTGCCTATGATCTCTTCGTCAGCATTCATTTCTGGCTTTCGCTCACGACAGACCCCACCTACCAGTGAGCGACGCACCCAGATGCCAGACTACTACATTGTCCTTTTCCGTTTTGTGCTTCCCGCCATCCGGGGAAGACGCCGTTCCCGCGAGGAATGCTTTTTGCACGCATGGGTAGAAGAAAGATTTCTGTGGGCCCTTGAAACACGAGTACGCCTTATATGTCCCGATATCCCTGGCACATTTACCTCAGAAATTATTGTGTTTCCTGTGACACTTGCGCGGTTTTTTTTTCATCCTCGGAGAATTGTGAACGACGACGTCGGCGGCTTAAGAGTCAATGAGGCGTCCTACTTTAATCGGACTAGTTGGATTTCCGGTATGAATTTGTATCGCAGTATAAACGAACTCCACCGACGATGGTTATATGATCACCATTGGGCCTGGTGCAACGGTTGGTTTCGCAACCTCCTTGACTATGACGCTGATGGTAACGAATTCGTCTATGATCGTGTATACGACCGGCCCTGTTGCGATGATTGCGGAAGGTCAGATTCACTTGTTACTGTATTCGAGTGACTTGCCCACATCGATACATATGTGTCGACCGCGCGAGTTGCGAGTTCTTTCACTGCCGTGACTTGCCGTTCTGCTCCGTCCGTCTCCGATAGCACAAAACCCTCAATTATGTTTTATGATCTATCTTAGACTGCGAAACCACCCGAGCATCTCGTCCCAGCTTCACAGAGTTTGTGGAGACCGAAAACACGCATATATTCCACCGTTGTCGTTTATATCCACCGTTTATTTCACCGTCTCTGTCGGCCATGCCCGCTTGGGTCGGGGAGGAGGGGCATCCGATAGGGGTATTTTAGGTCAAATTGAGGTCTACGGTAGAACCCGCCAAAAATAACCCCTATAGGGGGGCAGCCGAGCACCTGAATAATATAAAGTTTAATATATATTTATTTTTTTATTTCTTATATTTGCACGGATATATAAATTATACTAGGTGCCATAGCAACGTTATAAAAAAACCCCAAAATGAAAGAAGTCAGGGGGTGACCTCTTGCTCTTCTCAGGAGATAGAGAGACTCTTAACAGTACTCTTGTCCCAGGCTTATGGTCCCCCACCTCCATCCCCTCTCTTTAGGGTGCCGTCCCCGAGAGCTCCCGAAGGCCCCCAGGGCCTTCCTTATACCAAAGTGACCCTCCACGGACCCTCTTTGCGGTGGGCCCATCCCGGATATGCTCCCATGCATGCCCCATAAGTCTTGCCCCTCTACAACCTCTTGATGGAGAGTACATGATTTCCCCACCCACCCCCCGCCTCCATGCCCCCCTCTCTTTAGGGTGCCGTCCCCGAGAGCTCCCGAGGCCCCGGGGCCTTCCTTATACCAAATTGACCCTCCACAGGTCCTCTTTGCAATGGGCCCATCCCCCATATGCTCCCATGCATGCCCCATAGAGTCTTTGCCCCTCTACAACCTCTTGATTGAGGGGTGCAGATTGCCACCCCCCGCCTCCATGCCCTTTAGGGTGCCGTCCCCGAGAGCTCCCGAAAGCCCCCGGGGCCTTCCTTATATCAAACTGACCCTCCACAGGCCCTCTTTGCAGTGGGCCCATCCCGGATATGCTCCCATGGATGCCCCATAGGCGCTGCCCCCTCTACAGCCTCTTGATGGAGGGGCCTGAAAAGCTCTGGGAACAAGAGTACTCTTAAGAGAGTCCTGAATGCTGAAACTGCGAACTCAACTGTCTGAGACTCAGACTGTGACACAATCGAATGTGTATCGTGTATCGTGTATCATCTCATCTGTAGAGAGCGTGACACAACTACCTCTATTATGCGATGGGACGGAAAAGTCCGCACGAGAACAGCAGGTCTTCATTGCGAAAACCCGGTTTCCTTCCCTTGAACGAAGTTCATTGCTTGTAGGAAGGGTTTGTGGGTTGAGATTCAAAACCGGATATCGAAGTCTCATCTTACATCAGAAGTGTGCATATCAGTAAACAGGAAATAGTGTCGGTGATCGCGTTATCATACATCTGTTGGACTAAAACAGCACAGCATGAGTTTCCAGGATGCCTGGAAAAGTGTCGGAACTCCGATCAACCCGGACGCTACCTCGGCAGACAGCTCCTACAGTGCACTATCAAAGTCAGTTTCCGAGCTGACAAACGCAGTGCGTAACTTTGAAAGCAACGTCAATGAAATTGGGGGTAAAAACGACAATTCGCAGTTGCGTTCGCGTTTGCATACTGTGCGGGAAACCATACAGACAATGTCCAAAGATATTTCAGTTCGGCTGAAAGTAGCTTTATCCGAAAACCCAGCTCAAGGCGATGACGTAAAGGTGACGCAAGCACAACTTATCCGTGACTTTCAGGCTGCTCTGAAGGATTTCCAACAGGCACAGAAGACGAGCTTAACGAAGCAGCGTTCAGCGCGAGCAGATTCGGCTGCTAAAGTCACTGCCCGTGCTGAGGCAGGATCTCGAGCTGAGAAAGTCAGCCTGATAGCAAGTAAACCGCAAGTCGGTGGAGTAGAGTTATCAGTCACGGAGAGCGAAGGTTTATACACCAAGCAGCTCATCGACGACAGGGAAGATAGCATTATTGATATGCAGGAGCAGATTGGTGAGGTACACGCAATATTCAAGGACTTGGCCTTTCTGCTTGATGATCAAGGATCGACACTCGAAGATATTGAGGCCAACATAACCAGAACTGGGATCCAGGCGAAGAAAGGACTGAGCCAACTCGATGAGTCTGATAAGAGACGCAGACTAAATCGAAATCGAATGTGCTATGTCGCGTTTGCCTTCTTGATAGTTTTAATAGTACTCATGATAGTGTTACTGGGGAACAAAAGTTCATAACATTTGATATATTGTTTCAAACAGTTTGAACATTTATTGTACCATTCATTTCTTATGCGATAAACACAGCTGATATGCGTTGGCTCATCCTGGGAAAGAAAGCGTCACAGTTTGCAGTTGCTATATGTACCCTACTAGTTGGGAGGGTTTGGCTATTTGTTGTGTACATCTCACTATATATTGACCAAAGAGTTTGTTTCGCTTGGTAGTACTCAAATTTTGCTTCAATATTTCTTTGGAAAATCAGAAGGCCTTGCAGACTGATTCACCTAGTACCCTGCTTCGATTTCCGGATAATTAAATGGTTGCATGACCAACTGGCATGTCGGAGCATAAAAGCTGTGTAGTGGGAGGGACTATATACGTTTCAATATTGACCTCTAGACCATGCCGTCAAATATCTCCCTCTCGCATGCATCTTCTGAACCGTTGTAGGTCCTGTGCAACCCGCTCTGAAGACATCCTGTGTAATCCGCTCTGAAGAGAAGTACAGGGCAATGATTTGGACCAACATGCTTGAAACCCATACATCAATGTATGAGTGTTAGGACTCTTCTACAGCACCTCGCGATATTCCTCAGTACAACCTTGGTGAGGTTTCCCTCTTTATTTCAGCTGTGCTGCGGTTGTAGGCCGTCAGTTGTGACACCGTGACCCTACGGGCGAGTAAACTCAAACGTAGATAAAAAAGTACATATACTCTTATCACCGATGAAGAACAGAAGCAGGGAACTTACACTTGACCAATATGCTCGAGATGAAAAAGGACAAGTTACTGTTTGTCGGTATCGTTTTCAGTATTTAGCTCTTTTTAGCCATCTCGGCAGGCCCTTGCGTGTTGTCATACCACTAGGCCGTTTTGGCATGAGTTGAGGAACGGAAGGATTGTGTGGCGACTCTTTGCACCTTTCCTTGTATGGCTTGCGACAACGACACCAAGTCTCGGAACAGTGATGCAAAAGCACTTGTTTCCAATTATACACACGGGACTATTTCTTTCCTTCGCACGTCACGTACAGCGCATGTCTAACACTTTTCGCAGCGCCTCGCAGTTCGAAAGTGTCGTTAAATGTTTCCTGGAGACTCATAGGAAGTGTTATCTATCCTTAGCATCGAAAACTTTTACCACCATGTGCAACATGGCCCTATTTGACACTGGTCCTGACCGGCGCCTACCCGACGCAGGTAGTAAGCTTTTGTCATAACATTGCCTCGCATATCAAAATATCAAAACAGACTCGTGGAAGAGCTTTCACAAACCCGACAAGAACAGTACGTATATTTCTATCGTTTTATCATCCGCAGCATCCGGCGTGTATCACCAGCTTGCGCCCCTTGTAAGGCGGTCTCAATTTGTTGGCACCACTGAAGGAGCACAGGATAGTCCGCTTGCATCCAGTGCTCCTCTGTCTCGGTGGTGGATCCAGCTTTATTGGTGCCTGCACAACTTACTGCTTAGTGAAAACTCGGCATTTCGCAGTTCCATAACACTCCTCCTCTAAATCTTATTGATGACCAGGATTAATACATTCCGCTTGTATGTTCCATAACCACTGCTTCGCCTAGTCAGTTCAGTCATATAGTGCATATGGGCGTATCCCAACACGAACACCGAGAACTGTGTCGCCCGGAACGATTTGCCGTTCAGGCATAGGTATAAAGGATCCCCTTCGTTCAGACACAAGGAGCAGAAGTGAAAAATCCCACCACATTGTTCAGTCACAGTGGGTGACAGCGCCGCAAAGTGACGCTGTACTTTCGGTCGCAGCGGGTGACAGCGCCGCAAAGTGACGCTGTACTTTCAGTCGCAGCGGGTGACAGCGCCGCAAAGTGACGCTGTACTTTCAGTCGCAGCGGGTGACAGCGCCGCAAAGTGACGCTGTACTTTCAGTCACAGCGGGTGACAGCGCCACAAAGTGACGCTGTACTTTCAGTCGCAGCGGGTGACAGCTGGCAGCGGACGCCAGGCTTAGCCGCAGCGGGTGACAGCGCCGCAAAGTGACGCTGTACTTTCAGTCGCAGCGGGTGACAGCGCCAGTGCCGCTGTACTTTCAGTCACAGCGGGTGACAGCGCCTGCAGTGACGCTGTGCCTCAGCCCGCAGCGGGTGACAGCGCGCAGTGCCGCTGTACTTTCAGTCACAGCGGGCACAGCGGCACAGCGCCGGCAAAGTGAGATCGCTGTACTTTCAGTCGCAGCGGGTGACAGCGGTGACAATAGCGCCGCAAAGTGACGCTGTACGCTCAGTCGCAGCGGGCAGGGCTTAAAGTGATGCCGCCTGTATTTTCAGTCGCAGCGGGTGACAGTGCACCGGGCAGTGACGCTGTACTTTCAGTCGCAGCGGGTGACAGCGGGTGACAGCGCCACAAAGTGACGCTGTACTTTCAGTCGGCAGCGGGTGACAGCGCCGCAAAGTGCCGCTGTACTTCTCAGCGTCCAGAGCGGGTGAGCGCCGCAGTGACGCTGTATACTCTCTAGTCGCAGCGGGCATAGCTGGTGACAGTCGCAAAGTGGTGACTGTACCTTTCAGCCGCAGCCAATGACAGCGCCGCAAAGTGACGCTGTACTCGCCGCAGCAGACAGCGGGTGACAGCGCCGCAGTGCCGCTGTACTTTCAGTCGCAGCGGGCACAGCTGCCGCAGCGTGCCGCTGTACTTTCAGTCGCGCGGGTGACAGCGCGCAAAGTGCCGCTGTACTCGCCTAGCTGGGCAGAGAAGGCCGCAAAGTGCCGCTGTACTTTCAGTCGCGGGTGACAGCGCGCAGTGCTTCGCTGCATTTTCAGTCGCAGCGGGTGACAGCGTCAGCAAAGTGCCGCTGTACTTTCAGTCGTTAGCCAGGACAGCGCAGTGACGCCTGTACCTCAGTCAGCTGCACACATGCCAGTGACGCTGTACTTTCAGTCACAGCGGGTGACAGCGCCGGCAAAAAGTGATTGTATTTTCAGTCGCAGCGGGGGACAGCGCCGCAAAGTGACGCTGTACTTTCAGTCACAGCGGGTGACAGCGCCGCAAAGTGACGCTGTACGTTCAGTCGCAGCGGGTGACAGCGCCGCAAAGCGACGCTGTACTTTCAGTCGCAGCGGGTGACAGCGCCGCAAAGTGACGCTGTACTTTCAGTTGCAGCGGGTGACAGCGCCACAAATCAGCACAATAAGAGCGGTTTAACGACTTGATAAAAGTGAGGTTGTAGGATCGAACCATGAAGGCAACGGCGGTGCGGGAGGTATGAGGAAAGCACCAACATTCAGGATGGAACAACACCCACACTCAAAGTACCTTGCTAAACACTTCTCTGTTCAGGATTACCAAGGTATCAGCATACAGTGACTGCCGACGGCTTCCGAACAGGTGCACAAACAAATATTTCGAGAACAGGCTTACACGCGCAAGCTCCCCTTTGCTATCTTATGTTTCCCTGGATGCCCCGCGTCATCCCGAGTCCACAGTTCCACAAGCAGAAACTCGTGCTGGAAAACTTGAAGTGGATCGACGAGGATGCTTACCCTTTTGTGTTGTCAGCTTAAGGAGGTATGAGGGCACTGCTTCATGGCGCATGCTTCGACTGGCGATCTGTTTCAAGCCCCGTTTCAGTGCAAAAGGTTATTAAAAGTTGGACCTGAACACACGAAACACAAAGGAGCTTGGTTGCTTGTTAGGTTAGAGCGGTACTCTAGAATCTAGCTATCTCTTCGCTTGGTAAAGGTGGGTATATGAGTTTTAGCATACGCATTTCAGCTCCGGAGAGCAACCTGCACTGGCGCCTGGAGTGGCACACAGCGTCGTTATTACACCGAGTTTTCACCTGAACATCGAGACGCCACTCCAGCTGCTTGTAGTGAGGAATGTCGAGCTGCGAGTTCATACTTTTCTCCCTGATTTCCTCCATGTTCTCGAGAAAGAACTGGAATAGCACAGGAGAAGCCTCAGAACAAGATGGTGGCATTTCTTGTATCTATGGACCTGACTTGACTAGCCGCTTTGCGCTTGCACAGCACGCTACGGGAGGATGTGGTGAGTTGCCATGACCACAGACAAGTGAAATGACGAGGGTATACTAAAGCGACTCGAGGCCAGTAGTCGCTGAGCACGGATCTTTACTGCTTACAGAGCTCGAAGACGCGCGAAAAGAAAAGTGCTGCAACGCCGTGATCCCTCAAAGACAACCATACCTATAGCGTCTGGAAGGAGTGAAAATCTCTCTGAAGAAAGGGTGCTAGCGTGTTGGAGGTTCTCGGAACGTCCAAGAAAGGCGGAGCGGAGACTGCGGACGAAGTGCACGAAAACAGCGTGGCTCATTCCGAATACGGGGTCTTGCTCAATTTCAAGCGAACAGACGCGTTAAGTAGAACGCGGATACCTGTATAAGCGTTTGGCGAGCACCCGCCCTGAAGCCCAGCTCGTGCAGGTACTCGCCGAGCACGGCTTCCGAAGTTGACTGTAGGGCATTCGAGTGACAATCAAAACACAGCCTTCGACATCGAAACAAAATATCAGGAGTATGCCGGCACATGTCCAGCAGAGCATGATGTGTAGGTGCGTGCGTGCATAAAACGGCATCTTTGAAGAGGCGACGCTCTGCTACAGAGACAGCAAGACAACGGCAAGAAACTTAAGAGGGCTCGGGTTCGGGTTGAGCGATCACTGGGCGGAGTAAGGCACGAGTAAGCTATCCGAGGTAGCGCGATAGTCATCAGTCACAATTTGGACACAAGAGATCGAGTTAGGGTCTGAGAGTCACCGATCTTGCAGCTTCTGAAAATACGTGGCATAGCGCGTAGCACATTTGGCGTATCTCGTCAACCGTGACATTGAGCCGTTCTGAAGGGGAGGTTAGCATCAAATCGACCGTAGAAGTCAGCACTAAGGAAGAAAAGGTTCTTAAAGTGAGGAACCGTAATCGAAAACGAGTACGAGACCCTGCAGTATAAAAACTTTCGGATGCAGCATAGGCAAACGAAGTTCCGCGCCGTTTACCAAAGAAAATGCATAGGCGTTGAAATCCTGAATCATGCACTTTCCGTCTAAGAACAGCTACCGATATAATATGAAGGATCCTTTGCGTATGTTTTCACACCAAACTCGTTGGCACGTTTTGGGATTCCCCACCAAGGGGTACACGTATGTAAACGATCTGTTCCTCACTTCACCTGACAGACTACACCAACTTTAGGGTTTCACCGAAATTGCAGCCCCACAGATTTCAGAAAAGTGCAGTGCGTACTAGCAGCTCCGTTAAATCCCTTGCTCATAGCAGTCCCCTTTCGCAGAAGTTCCAGAGCAAATCTTGAGAAGTCAGCCACCACTGCAAAACACCTAACCCGAAGCTGAGTTCCAAGGAAAAACTTTGCACGCGGCAGGAGTTTCATAGCGTTCACATCTCACAAATAGAGCGTTACCAGTCTCATCTAGCTCAACCAAAGCTTTGAGGTCGCTCTTCAGCAACGTAGTCGGAACAAAATCCATTTTTGATAGCTATGTATGATTTAAGTATCACAGATACACTCGAGGATAAGTAGTGAGGGATTAGCGCAGTATATACGAGTGGTAGCAGAAGATTATTCCACGTTTACTTACAAACGCATTTCACACCGTGAAATGAATACTGCGCGTAACAATCAGGCGAGGGTACAAGTATTCAGTATTTTCAGTCCTCTATTCCAATCAGTCTGTTTGTCTTGTGGGAAACATTAAATTCCTGAACCTCAATCGAATACAAGTCGGTCGGGTGTGACATGACACTTGACTACAGTATCTTCAATCTTCAATCTTCAATTCTCATCAATCTGTGACAATCATGTGATGTCGATGTGCAACCGACAGCGACATGTTGGATTGTAGCAAATTCCTTTTTGCATTCTGCAGTGTTTTTTTCATGTAATGAATGTGCTCTGATTCTGTAAAAATAGAACATATCAACACTGTGTGAAATTCTTGTTTGAAAAATAGACCTATTATTCGTCTGTGCACTGGTTTGTTTTTGAAAATTTATCATAAATTTCTGATAAGTTTTTGCGACAAAATACCCCCTAGAAATCTATTTTGTCGCAGCTGCGACTGAACATACTGCAGCTACGATTGTTGTCGTAGCCGCGACAAAATAATCTGCGACAAAAATAACCATCCATGCGACAAAAAAGATCCGCTACCGCATGTTTGTTCAGCTTGGCTTCAACGAACCCGTGCAACAGGTGTCGGCTAATTATTTCACCCCTCTATCTCCGTGGATTTCGCTTCTACGCATGAATCGGCCGGTGTAGCTGACTCTACCTCTGACTCTGTATCTGACGACGAGGACGTGCGTAACGACGTGCCACCCGCGCCCGCTCTACGGGTTGGTGGTGTCAAGAGACCGACGGTTGGGACACGCCTCGCGGCAGCCGCGATGCCAGCTCTCTTCATCCGTCTGAGCATGTGCTTCATGCACACCGCGACGGCCTTTGCACTTTGTGGTGTAGAGATTGCTCCGAGGTCGGTGGTGTACGGACACCACTCTGTGTATCAGGATGGCACGGTGGACGTGTTCACTGACACCGCCTTTCTGGACTCTGGTACCGCTGACTTCGGCAACATCTTCAATCTGGACCCTGGTGTGATCTACCCTGACATCGCCAAGATTTCTAGACTGGTTGACTCGATTGACAACGGCGACGACAACAGTGAACTCCTTTCTCGGTGGAGTGTGGACCGCTTCCAAGGTGACTGAGTTGCTGTGCTAAGCACTAGTAGCACGACTAGATCTCTGTAAAGGGCGAAGCTCCTTCAGTGTGTGGTGCTAGCTAGATACTGATTGGGGCCGCCCTGACCAAGAGCACAGCCCCCCGCTAGAAATCTGTTTTCACCGTTTGAGATGGTGCTTTTCCCCTAACAAACCTGCCTGCTCCACCCTAACTCTTCCTGCGTAACAGTACAGGGCAAGGCTCTATATCGATATTTCCGATAACCGATACTATCGATATATCGTATTTATCGCCGATTATCGGATTGAAATATCAAACTATCGATTGTGCAAGTTTTGATGTTCCATATTTTATTTATAACAAATTACATATAAACATGCCCAAATAATCGATTATTTATCGATTGTGCCGATTATCGATACCATTTTTCGGATATCGGCGGATAGTATCGATACCAAAAAACCAAACCGATATAGAGCCCTGGTACAGGGTGGTGTGCTGGATGTGACACTCCGTGTGTCACTCGTCATATGTTTGTACTAGTACTCCGTATAGTACGGGTGTCACAGGTTTAGGGTTTCCGGCTTAACTCCTATGCTGTAATCTCCGTAGTAAACTACGGAAATTGATTATCGATTTACACCCCAATAAACGCATATTTAGACCCCTTAGACACCCCCTGTCAAGGCATTCGATAGCTCAAATTGTAGCTAATGATGCCAAGAAGAACTTGGTTGCAAGCACGAATACGCATGCCTTGATATGTATCTTACAAAGTGACGGTGTAGCCGACCATGCTGTAGAAATTCCAAATGCCATAACAGCATAGGAGTTAAGCCGAGCTTTGGATTTATTAATTTCACTTCGACTGTTACCTCAAGTGTAAGCATTCGCTGAACTATAACCCGATATATAACTGTCACTACATATCCAATAAAAGATGTCGGATAGATGTCGGGATGTCGGAAGCGGACTAGATAAACAACAAGCCGATCACAAAAGAGATGGTGGGCTACGACCTGGTGGAATAACACATATATATACAGTAAACACTCGATTTTAAGAAAACAGGAATTTTAGGTCAGCCTAGCAACTTTCTTATTTATATAGAGATCTTAAATATGGAGTGTTATGTGTTAAATATTGTGAAGAAATAAAAAAAGCTGGCTACTTTCTTATTGGCGGGTTTTCTTATTACTGAGTGATTACTGTATCCTATATATATACTTCGTATATATATATATATGCATGTTTGTGTAATTAACGCTGACCGCAGTGAAACACAGGTGATACGGCTGAAGGTCTAAAGTCATATAAAAACGGATAATGAGAGGCTTTAGGGTTTCGGGCAAGCCGTGACACACGATCGCACGTGGACATGCAGGACTCCAAGTGACCGCCAGGCGAGGGGTGGCACCGGGGGCACCACTGCTCCCCCCTTATGGGGGGAGGAAGTCGGTACCTCCATGAGGTTCCCAAACGAAAAGCGAACTTCTCGTAAAATTAAGCAAATCGAAAAATGTAAGGGTTAAATTGGGTTAGAATTTCGCGGGGGGGAACGACGGTGAAGTCAAACACGTCGTGCGGTAAACCGTTTTCCCGCTAGAACCGGTGCTGCTGGCCAGAAAGTCGAGAGAAGCTTGGGATCGTGGCGATAACTAAATTTTTTGTAAAATCAACAATCTCCAGCGATGAAAAAACAAATGATGGGTAAGATTTCGCGGGGAAAACATCGGTCATGTCAAAATTGGCGTGCGGTAAGCCAATTCGCTGGTCTAAAAGTACTGCTCGTGCAGGAAGTCAAAGGACTCGCAGCGTAGCGTGGTTGAAGGGTTCGTGGTGCGAGACATTCCGGAAATTTTGTTGGCGTGGTAGTCGATGAGGTGACGAATCTGTGGTAATTGTCGGTTACGGTCGTAAATTACGACGCGGTTTTCTTGAAGTAGTCCGTGAAGACGTGGTAGTCAATAATATTATGAATCTCTGGTGTTAATCTGGATAGTTGGTGACCGGTGCGTTCGGCGAGACGGAAATTAGCAACTCCGGAAAGAAAATGCAACCAAGGAAGTAGTGGAACCTATGACCCGATGAGAAGTGTTAGTCTCGGGTGGTTGATAGATAGATTACAACACATATAAGGTTATGTATATCACGGAAAGTCGGAAATACAATCGGAATCACAACCGAGCGGCGCTCTCGGATAACTAATACGATGGACGGTAACATAAAATACTCGTAATGGGTTTTATGCTTTTGCAACGGTTGTCCGAGTGGCCGAGACAGGTGCATGTGACACACCTCTCCGAGGGGGGACAGCAGGAAACAGGTCCCCCACTTTATAGTGGGGGGTGGGAATCGGTCTCTACGTGACTCCCACGCCCTCCCCGTCAACCGCCACGCCCCCAAGCCCACCGCAAATCGCTTGGTAGGGTGACCGCTTCAGGCTTCTACTTCCGTGTCACTTGTAGTATTCTTTAAACGTGTAAAGTCTTATAGTCTTTACAAGTAGTCTATCATGTATCAACATCCGCAACACAAGTCAGAAGTCGAGTCTTCAGCAGTCCGCCGGTCGTTGAGTCACTATGTCCCTATATGGGCCCTTTTGCTGCACTGACGGTCTTTTCTCCAAAATCATTTCATTATTCGTTTCAATCATGTGTGCGTCAATTGTGATAGGAAGTCAATATGATGGATGTGGCACCATGACCCAAAACTGTCACTATCACCTCCGATAGTAGGCTGGGCGACTGTCACCCGTAGTTCCCCGGCATTCCTCGATCCCTAAGCCCTCGAGTATATGAATGTGCATATCTATTATCTTATCACAGTTTATGTCCACGGTACCTTATGATTGACCTACCTGGTTTTAGGGTTTTAGCCAAATATGCCGTTGAGCTGTATATTCTATAATTCTAACAGGTTTTGGGCCCACCTCGCTTCCACTGTTGTATATTCTAACGCATTGGGCCAGCAACAATGATTCACTTTCGTAAGTCTAATTTTCGGTAGCAATCATAATTCTTGATAGAGCTCCCGAAATGCAGGGGCAGCAAAGCTAACAGCTAGAGACCGCGGCGTGATCAGTGCATAGCACCACGACCCGGAGTCGAACGCTCGTGTCGACATGTGATATAGATGACCGTAATGCCATAGCATAGGATAGATGATACTCTACCATTTTTCATGAAAGAAGTACTCAACCTTTGAGGATACCTGTTGAAACCTATTTCGGGAATACGATCGTAATTTGTGCAATAGCAAGGCTTTACTATCTACATAATTCTTGCGAAGGCAAGGCATGCAAAGGCAACCAAAATGGTATATCTAAGTGTGTCGAATCCCTGTTTCCGGAATGAATGTTTGATAACATGAACTATTGCACCTGAATTGTGTCGCATGCAATATGCATCTCATAATGTAAACATTGGAGGCGAGCCTTGGGACATCGAAGCCCGCCGAACAAAGCTTCGAGGTTGTCCTCTGCTCCAGTACCTTAAGAACCCTCCCCGAAAAGCGCCCCAGGAGTATACATGCCCCAAAACCTTTGCCACCAAAGCTTGGTGCTTCTTTCTTTTACCACGACAATCAGATTCTCTCTCCCTAATCATGTTATGCTATCAAGTAACATCAAGAGGTGTACAAACAACTTTCACAAACGCCAATAGGTTGCACTCACACACAAGCAGGTCTACAATATTATTCACAACACAACTTTGTGTCAACAACCAATAACTGTATGTTGAGCTGAACCTGTTCTCAGTTTCCTCACGTTGTCAGAACACGAGCTAAACACGACTGTGATGTAGTTTGAGGCTTGCCACACTTCAGCAAACCAACGGACTGTCCTTGATAGTCTCACAAGTGCAAATTAAAACGGCATTAGGAACCACTTGCATTTTCCCCTGAAGGAACCGGTGCAAAAAGAGGATCCATTCTTGAATCAAAGTCCAGCAAACCCGACCTTCGTTGTGACCTACGAAGTTTCGAAGCCTTCGCAATACCAGAAGCCCTATTTTCTTTTGACTGGTTCAAGAAGAAGTCATGTGCGTTGAGTTAATGAGGTTCCATCTTGCATACTTCTTCGTTGCACCGAAGCGCCGATGATCAATAGCCAGCCCTCCATCGAGGAGTGAGGATGATGTTGTTACCAGGTAAGTTCCTGCAGCGAGCAAAATCAAAACTACCACAATTGAAGCAATGGGCGCAAGGTGTGTGCACACGACACAACTAGCGGCAGCGCTCTCGCGGAAGGGTCAATGAAACAATACACGATCCTTTGTCGTCAGTGTCTTCTGAAGTTATAGAAAGGAGCTTGAGTTCCTCAACCTCAAGTTGTATGAACACACTGCTGCGAAGATCAAGGGATAGCGCGAGGCAGTGCAGAACATGATAAGCAACATGGGAAGGCATTGTGTGGCTGCTACAATTACTCTGACCTCCAACAATCGTGGAGTGCTCCTCGTCTGTGTAATAACACGTGACGAAACACACCTTTTTACAACTTCTCTACCGTTCCCCCAAGTGATCCACGAGTGATGTCACTGCATTTCGCGAAGGGTTGCTTACGGGAGGATACCTTCAACCCCTAGCGAGCGAACTGGGCCATCAAGGCCGGCGAGTTTTGAACGAGCTCCTGGTGAGATACAGCTGCGTCAATGACATTTCGCACACGAAGCAAGCGAGAAAAAAATGAAACACTGTAACAACGCAAGCGCATTACTGAGCCACAGGTGGAAGGCCACGGCAATTCCTTCCCGTACTGCTCGTACCTTCAGATTGTTCTCGATTTTAGCCTGATTCTGCTCGAGATATTCCTTTTGAGTCTGAAGTTACCGACGAGACAAACACCCAAGTTTGCTCAGGATCAACAGATTTCTTTTCGAAACGCCACGAACTCGTTGACGTGACGAACTGGAAAATAAAGAGGGAGCCGAACATAATACATTGTGCTGGCTTGCAATGATAACAGGCATGAGAAAGCCGATGCCTATAAACGAAGGTTTTCGATAACGGACTGCCAGGTAGTAAATTTTCAATATTCTAAGAGATCCACGTCCCCGTCTACACTGCCCTTGTCTCGTGCATCTCGTATAGGACATGGTTGAGATTGTTCGTGAAATACAACCAGATACACAAGAAGGGTGTGGATATTCCGTGCCTGTGCTTTGGCGATGCTGTCTTCAAGATCCTTTGCAAGGTTTTCCATATCCTTTTGAAGTTTGTCTTTGGGGACATATATAAACCTGCGACATGCACTACGTTGAAAGTATACAGAGAAAGTCCCTACGCAAGGCTTCGCCTTCAATTAGTAAACCTATCGAGAAATGTCACAAGTGCGATTGGGTGCAGAACGCACGCTCTGCCAATGGTTCGGTATGTGACAGTGTCACTGGGAAGTTCTTCAAGCTCCTGCCGGCACAAGCTGTGCTGTGAGCAACATCATTCAAGTACTCCAATATTTGATTCGAAGTCATAACTTATCTTCATACAAATAGGAAACACGCGGTTTTGCATTAGATCGACTTACAAAATGCGAGGGATGGCCAGGAAATAGAATCAGCGCCTAGTACAGAGGAAGGGGGTCTTTCATAGAAAACAAAGATAGTGAGTGAGGTTCAAACCTGAATTGTCAGCTCAGCACGCTTTTTATCCCCATCACTCGAGCGGGACTGTCCGATTACCTGCAAGATGCGTGCCACCGTTTAGATGGGCGGACGTTCGGAAGGCAAGGACTGCGGGATCGCTGTTGTCCGACCGAAGTAAAAATAATATCACCTGCTTCATTTTGTTGCTGTTTTCCATGAGCTGGCCTTGGAGCTCCATGAATTCCTTGGTGGCATCATCGTCCATTTTCCTCTTGAGTTTGACTGTGCGACTCTGTGTTTTTTTAAAAAGCAATGTTTCTGACTAAAAAGCTGTTTTTAAAGGGTTGTTGGACAATTGCGAATTGGCTATTCTCTCGTCTGGTCTCTCGTCTGTCGTGTGTCTGCCTCTCGTCTGCGCTGCGTCTCCGTCTGTCGCTCGGCTGTCGCTTGTCGCTGTGTGACATGACATTCACATTGTCATTCGACATCGTGATTGCCATTCGTTGATTCAACATTCATATGCTTTTCGTTTTGAGTTACTCTGGCTGATGAGACCAGAGTTTACGAGCTGCTTTCCATTCCTATTTCCAGGACTATTCGTATTGTCTAATTTGTCTGTTCATCTGTCGTGTGACCGTATGCCACATACGACATAGCAACAACGAGCTCGCCAAACTTTCCTAAGACGTGAGAGGAGATGAGGGAGAGAACATGCGAAGTGCAGATGAGGAGAGAAAACATACGACGTCGGTGATGCCGCGCGCGTTGGGAAAGGTAGTGGGGTGACAGTCCAGGGATCACTTAAAGTGCTCGCGCTCAAAGATCAACACTGGCTTTCATAGAGTTTATACAAATATTTCTGCTGGTAGCTTGACATAGACTTTGAGTTGAACACTCTTTTCGGTGCAAAAGTCGTGTGGCGATTCTGCTCAACTTGATATATCTGGAGATACCTGCCTGGGTATGAACCGCCCCGCGCGCAAGCAAGTGGAAGCATCCCTCGGGCCACAGTTCTTCGATCCAGGCCCGGGGGATGGGGATTATAACATCTGGTACCATAAAAAAGGCGGAGGACGGGAAAACTTAAAAAGCAGGCGCGGCATTCTCCTTATTACTGGCTCTGTTTCGCAGTGTACTATGATTGGTCCGAGTTCGTTTTGGGAATTTCCCACTTCTGCTGTCTGTCCGGATTTGTCATATTTATCCCTGTAGAGACGACTGACACCCCTTAATCAGTTGAAGAACTTGAATATTTTAAGGGACCCTCATCTTTATGATCCACACTCTTCGTCAACGTCGTGTCCACGTCAGACGTGCCAACCACGCCTGCCCTCGCATCTGGCTATCCTGGGAGACTTAGAGGCTGTGTCGCCATGATAGCTGTGCTGTCGTAGCAGCCAGTCTGTGTCATTGAAATAGTTTCTGTGCCGGTTTAAACCTGCAGGGACCACAGGGTCCTTAGCTCGAGTAACCGTTCCCGCGGTGAACCGTAGACGTATCGCCCCTAAACGTTCATAAGGCTCCTTCTGAAACAGGATAAAGAAGCCCGCCGCAACTCGTTGTGTGCCTGCAAAGGACTCAGGAACCACACGCGGCGATGCGCTTCGAGCTGTTCGCTACTGCCTTCATTTTGCGAGAGGCCAATGCTGCACGGTACGATCAATTTAGGGTTCACAGAGTTGGAAGGATGTACTTGTTAAACTGATGCAGATATTTATCTTGCGGTTTCTAAACAAGCAAGATTATATTGCATCGACAGTCCCAACGGCTGTCGCTGCCTGCGCTTGCCCACGTCTCCCTCGATCTGGCCCTATACCTGTGGCTGCAAAGAGTGTCCCACCCTTGCCGCAGCTATAGCTGCAAAGAGTGTCCCACCCTTGCCGTAGCGGTAGCTGCAAAGAGTGTCCCACCCTTGCTGCAGCGGCATGAGTGTCCCACCCTTTTTTTGCCGTAGCTGTAGCTGCAAAAGAGTGTCCCTCCTTGCCGCAGCTATAGTGCAAAGAGTGTCCCACCCCTTGCCGTGGGTGTAGCTGCAAAGAGTGTCCCACCCCGCAGCCAGCCGCAAAGAGTGTCCCACCCTGCCGTAGCTGGGCGCCTGCAAAGAGTGTCCCAATTGCTTACCAGCTATAATGCAAAGAGTGTCCCAGACCCCAGCCGCAGCTATAGCCGCTAAGAGTGTCCCACCCTGTCAGCTGGGCTGCAAAGAGTGTCCCACCCTGTCGCAGCTGTGGGGCTGCAAGAGTGTCCCACCCCTTGTCAGTGGGCCGTAGCTGCAAAGAGTGTCCACCTCAGCCTAACTAGCTGCAAAAGAGTGTCCCACCCTTTGCCGCAGCTGTAGCTGCAAAGAGTGTCCCACCTCAGCCGCAGCTGTAGCTGCAAGAGTGTCCCACCCTTGCCGCAGCTGCAGCTGCAAAAGAGTGCAGTCCACCCTCTGCCGTAGCTGAAGCTGCAAAGAGTGTCCCCACCCCTTGCTGTAGCTGTAGCTGCACAGAGTGTCCCACCCTTGCCGTAGGTGTAAGCTGCAAAGAGCGGCCCCACCCCGTCGTAGCTATAGCTGCAAAGAGTGTCCCTCCTCGCCGTAGCTGTAGCTTAAAGAGTGTCCCACCCTCAGTCAGTTGTAGCGCTGCAATGAGTGTCCCACCCTTGCCGCAGCCGTAGCCAAAGAGTGTCCCTCCCTGTCGTTAACCATAGCTGCAAAGAGTGTCCCACCCTGCCGCAGCTGTGGCTGCAAAGAGTGTCCCACCCTGCCGTAGCTGTAGCTGCAAAGAGTGTCCCACCCTTGCCACAGTTGTAGCTGCAAAGAGTGTCCCACCCTGCTCGCAAAGCTGTAGCTGCAAAGAGTGTCCCACCTATGCCGCAGCTACAGCGGCAAAGAGTGTCCCACCCTTGCCGTAGCTACAGCTGCAAAGAGTGTCCCTCCCTTGCCGTAGCTGTAGCTGCAAAGAGTGTCCCACCCTTGCCGCAGTTGTAGCTGCAATGAGTGTCCCACCCTTGCCGTAGCTGTAGCTGCAAAGAGTATCCCACCCTTGCCGTAGCTGTAGCTGCAAAGAGTGTCCCACCCTTGCCGCAACTACAGCTGCAAAGAGTGGCCCACCCTTGCCGCAACTACAGCTGCAAAGAGTGTCCCACCCTTGTCGCAGCTGTAGCTGCAAAGAGTGTCCCACCCTTGCCGCAGCTGTAGCTGCAAAGAGTGTCCCACCCTTGCCGTAGGTGTAGCTGCAAAGAGTGTCCCACCCTTGCCGCAGCTATAGCTGCAAAGAGTGTCCCACCCTTGCCGCAGCTACAGCTGCAAAGCGTGTCCCGCCCTTGCCGTAGCTATAGCTGCAAAGAGTGTCCCAGCCTTACCGTAGCTGAAGCTGCAAAGAGTGTCCCACCCTTGCCACAGCTGTAGCTGCAAAGAGTATCCCACCCTTGCCGTAGCTGTAGCTGCAAAGAGTGTCCCACCCTTGCCGCAACTACAGCTGCAAAGAGTGGCCCACCCTTGCCGCAACTACAACTGCAAAGAGTGTCCCACCCTTGTCGCAGCTGTAGCTGCAAAGAGTGTCCCACCCTTGCCGTAGCTGTAGCTGCAAAGAGTGTCCCACCCTTGCCGCAGCTACAGCAGCAAAGAGTGTCCCACCCTTGCCGTAGCTGTAGCTGCAAAGAGTGTCCCACCTATGCCGCAGCTACAACGGCAAAGAGTGTCCCACCCTTGCCGTAGCTGTAGCTGCAAAGAGTGTCCCACCCTTGCCGCAGCTGCAGCTGCAAAGAGTGTCCCACCCTTGCCGTAGCTGTAGGTGCAAAGAGTGTCCCACCCTTGCCGTAGGTGTAGCTGCAAAGAGTGTCCCTCCCTTGCCGCAGCTATAGCTGCAAAGAGTGTCCCACCCTTGCCGCAGCTATAGCTCCAAAGAGTGTTCCTCCCTTGCCGTAGCTGTAGCTGCAAAGAGTGTCCCACCCTTGCC
>LGRX02005257.1:0-26831 GCA_001247695.2 Cymbomonas tetramitiformis
GAAAATCAACTCTTATAAAGGTTGGATTCTAGGTCACATACAGGCTGAAATTCAGCTCACATATAGGCTACAATTCAGGTGGTACTAGGTTGGCCAAAACGTCACCCCCCCCCACGATTAAACTTACGTTTAAACGTATTTGGGGGGGGTCACGATTAAACTTTGCCGATTATTGCATATTCATAGTGGTGGGAACTGGACAGGCGATAGAACCCTTATATATGGTCATTTGTTTGACTTTCATTATAGCATTTTATAAGCATTACAAGGTATCCAGGTGCCTCTCCCCGTTGATGCACATTGCTAACGAGTAAAGAACCTAGTACCTAGACATCAACACAACATCATGTCAAGACAGAAGACACACTTTGTTACGGTATGTATTTGAAGTGTAGCAGGAGTCTAGGAGCGTGCGCTAGATAATTATACAGAGTGCACACAACACTTGGCAACGCTTCCTGGCGTCACGAAACCGTGTCACCCGTTCTGCCTTCTCCTCGGAATTAGCCTCGGCATACGATGGAGACGAGATAAGGCCAAGACATATGTCGATTCCCCCGTTGCGCTGGGCAGCAATATGACAACGAATTCTTTGTGTGTGAGCAACGATGACCCTATTGCAGTGCAAACATTTACAAAGTCGAGGAGTCTGCGGCTTGCGCGTTGCCCGCCATGTCGCGGAATGCCGATCAAAGGCAAGAATTCCATATTTGAACAGTCGGAGGACCTCAATTATGTCATATTGATTATCGATCCGGTGACATGACATCCTTAAGTATGTAACGTCGCCTTAAGTATGTAACGTCAGACCCCCCACGATTAAACGTCCGTTTAAACGGATTTGGGGCGGGGCACGATAAAACTTCGCCCACGTTGGGGGGGGGGGCACGATAAAACTTTGCCCACGTTTTGGCCAACCTAGAGGTGGTATATAGGATGAAATCCAGTTCTCGTACAAGCTAACATCTAGGACATTTATAGGTTGAAAAATTCTGCTCACATATAGGCTGACATTCAGCTCACATATAGGCTGAAATCTAGGTGATATATAGGCTGAAATTCCGCTCACATATAGGCTGACATTCAGCTCACATATAGGCTACAATTCAGGTGATACATAGGTTGAAATCTGGCTCGCGTATAGACTGAAAGCCAGGTCATATACGGGTTGAAATTCAGCTCACCTTTGGGTTGAAATTCTGCTCACATATAGGCTGAAAATCAGCTCTTATAAAGGTTGGATTCTAGGTCACATATAGACTGAAATTCAGCTCACATATAGGCTAAAATTCAGGTGATATATAGGATGAAATCCTGTTCTCATACAAGCTAACATCTAGCACATCTATAGGTTGAAATTCTGCTCACATATAGGCTGAAAATCAGCTCTTATAAAGGTTGGATTCTAGGTCACATATAGACTGAAATTCAGCTCACATATAGGCTAAAATTCAGGTGATATATAGGATGAAATCCAGTTCTCATACAAGCTAACATCTAGCACATTTATAGGTCGAAAAATTCTGCTCACATATAGGCTGACATTCAGCTCACATATAGGCTGAAATCTAGGTGATATATAGGCTGAAATTTAGGTGATATATAGGGTGAAATCTAACTCACATATAGGCTAAGGTTCACTTTGCATAACTAGGTTAAAATTCAATTCATATATAGGCATATTGTCAGGGTCATGACCGATGACATATGTGTCATACATGTCATACGTGTCATACCTGTCAGACATGTCATACCATACAGGATCATGACCGATGACATATGTGTAATACATGTCATACGTGTCATACCTGTCAGACATGTCATACCATGTCATGTCATACCATGTCGAGTCGTGTCATATATTATTATGACAGTCGTCAGTACGGTCGACTATGACTGTACATGTCGCCAGATGATAAGTCACATCATCTGTCATTATTCAAGGAAAGACTTGAATGACCCTGTCATCGAGAGTTCGTACGTCGAACTCGAAGATGGCAAAGCAAGATACATCTTGAAGTACAAACAAGAACCATCTTGGCTTTTAGCATGTGCGGAACACGCATGCGCAGTATGAACGAACTATTCGTTACCACAATACGGGTCGTTCAACCAACGTCTCGGGTTCACAACCCAATGGCGGTACCATCTATGCGATGGGAGACGTATGGTATAGATGAGCGAAGCGTTGGGCTTCAGCAGTATCTTCTCACTGAAGTTCTGCAACTCATCCCGCTATATTCTGACGCTTGTGTTCGCCGTTCCACAGCACAGCGCATATACTTGTATTTTTGTATGATATATTGAGGGCTTCTTTATCTAGCCCTAACAGAATGGTATTCTAATTTAGCTCGTCAAGGCACGAACGAGAAATCAATTGTGTGCAACGCATAGATATCATTAATTTGTGTTGACAGGTTGCGGAGCACATAAGGCGACGCACTCGCATAAATTGAATATTGATATATCCGCTGCAATAGCGAAGATAACGTGCGAGAAAAATGTCGCGTTCACAGAAGCGCACTCGCAGAAACAGCTGATCGCACATGCTACACGATAAGGTGTGCATATGGCATACATCCGCGCAGCAATGAGACGTACTCGCATAAATGGTTCGCAAATGTATACATGTTCGCAGATGCGACGTGGAAGCATAATCATCAGCGGAATCGTTTCCGCGCGGAAAGTCATCAGCGCAGCATTACAATTTTCGTGATTGCACCAAATTGCTTTTTGTACGGCTTCATACATGTTGATGCGCGATATACTAATTTGCAGTTGGCAGCATGCGCGATGGTCACTAATTGCAGTTGGCAGCATGCGCGATGGTCGCATATTTTTGCAGAAGTGGATCGCAGCTTACAGCATGCATGTCAATTACATGCGCGCGCTTGTATGAATCACGCTCGAAAATTGTTCAGAATGATATATGGCATAGTGGTCATCGACGGAATTTTGATCCGTATACATGTCAGCGCTCGTATAATGCGCTGATGAATGGCGACGACAATACATGCTTTTCATCAGCAACGCGCCCTTTTGCATAAGTTATTTGCAGCGTGCTATGAAAGATTTCAATTTGCGATGATGATGATGTCGAGATGTTGCTAAGATCAACTGCACAATACATACTTACATCAAAATACTCTGCACAACAACTAATACTCGCAGGCATATTTTGGACGCATGCATGATTGACATCTGATATTACACTGAAGCACACACCACATATTGATGACTGCACAAATATACAAGTTGTCAGCATTTCATGCTTATCTCAATATAGTGTGCAAGATGTTTAATTGAACACACACCAACTTGCATCGCACATTACATGCAGCATTTAAGTATATACACATTCTATACTGAATGACTGCCACACTGTAAGTTGTGCATGCATCTTCATAACAGATGTTATATATTATCCAGCTTGATCACGGTAACAATTGGAATAGATGGCATCAGATCACAATACATTAGACGTGCACAAAAGCATATTTGCAGTGCATGCTAACTATATTAGAACCCATACAGTATAAGGTGCCTGTTCAGAGATCTTAACACAGTAATTAGCTCAATATGACCCGGTGGAGTCGAGATACTCCTCGGACCACATATTGTTCTACTGTGGATCACTGAAAGGAATGCTCACCGGAACTGTATGTGAAATATATCAGCAACTCATTTTGTAAATGAGATTATCATGGAATTACAATAACCTCTAACCTAATACTAGCCTGCTTTGCAGGGATACCGCACTCTCAGGACTTTGTCCCCTTTTGCCTATTACCCGCAGCTTAAGGTGGCTTAAGCCACCTTAACTTGAAGGGCTCATTGGGGCTTCCTCGGCGGTGCTTTCAAAATTTGGAGACCTGTGTCGTCAAGATCTTGAGCTGCTCTTTCTGCAGTGTCTTATCAAAAGTTTGATCTGAGTTCATCTTGACCCTCAAAATCTCGGTTGAAGTAGGGTGGGTATTTCCCAATTTTCCTTAAGATGGCTTAAGCCACCTTAAGCCAATTAGCTCACGGGGGCTTCCTCGAAGGCGCTTTTCAAAATTTGGAGACCTATGATGTCAAGATCTCGAGCTGCTCTTTCTGCAGTGTGTTGCCAAAAGTTTGATCCGAGGTCATCTTGACCCTCAAAATCTCGGTTGAAGTAGCATGGGTATGCAAAAATCGGAAAAAACTCTCAAAATTCACTAAATGTTGCACCCTCTTGGATACTTCCCAAAATTGCTCACCGGGAACTTGGGCTCGCCGAATAGTACATATAGTGTCTAAAAGAAGACATTGTCGCCGTCATTTTGAGCTAAAAAAATCTAGTTTCCGGTACCGATAGCTCCCGCAATAATTGAAAACGTTAAGGTGGCTTAAGCCACCCTAAATGGCTGTTAGGGTGGCTTAAGCCACCCGAAGGGTAATAGCCACTTTGCTAGCGTAAATGTTTTATTATTATTATTATTAACCTCTAACCTAATACATCATGCTAGATTCACTCAGTGCATGGTATACTGATTATCCTGCATGATAGGTTGTCTGGAAATATTGTGATGTCCAGAAACTTATCTTCCTGTAAAGTGTGTAAAAATGAACACACACACACACTGGCAAAAAAGTACTAATCAATAAGTACTATAAACATACATACACTGCATCACTGTCTGTATTGATATTCACTGATTCATAAGTGTAGGAGTCTACACCTTGACTTCTTCTCTTCTTTACGGTTTCGGACTTATACTATCTACACTTATTAAACGACCGCACGAGGTATGATTACGCTTGGTCAACTAAAAGACTTCGGTTTCGTAAATCTTATTAGTTATGCTTTTGCTTTCAAGTGCATGCTTTCAATACACAATATACAGCAGTTACGGCTCTTACTTTTTATGTTACAATTCACAGTTCAGTTCATCTCCCCGAAACGGGTTACACTTAGAGTTCTTATACATTCAGGAACTCTTTCCATAACTCAACTGTACTGAGTACTCCGTACAACAGTCTAGGCACCTCACATCAACATCATTCTGATCGGTCCTACTGTACTCCGTACTGAGTACTCCTGCGTTTTATACTTAGCCGTTTTTCTTGCTCTTGTGCTTGCCTCCTAGCCCAAATGTTGGACAACATTTGCACCAAATGTCACCCAAATGTCGCCTGCGACAAATCCTGGATCATCAGATCAAAAAAACGGGAACGGTTCAGAGAGACCACCGGCTAGCTGGGGTGCGAAGATCGTGTATCGCTGGACTAGAATATGCTGCATTTTCCAATCACAGACACTGTTCAAGATCGGGTCGTCTAGTTTTCGACGTGGAAAATCTGCATTTATATTTTTCAAACGACGCGGACGCGATCTGTACACACGAGCACGTTTTTACGATGTTGTCCACGTCGGACCGACGCGCGTTTGCCCGAAATATTCCTTTTTAAGTCGTTTCGCACGTTCGATCAGGTGAATGTCGATTTTAATCTGATCGCGCGGACTGTGATTTATAGATTTAATAACTCGTCTGAAAATGATCGCCGGGTCATATGGAGACTGTATGACCCGGCGAAACGAATCTTATTTGCTTCTCGACAGTGTACCAAAATCCGGTGTAGCACAGGCCTGAGGACAGCAACACACGACTCACAACAGCATCCAGCGCGCACCGGCATCGGCATCGACATCCGGCAGCGGCATCCGATGCGATCGGCATCGGCAGGCGACGAGGCAGTGTCTTGCTGTCTTCTGACTTCTCACTTCTGTCCAGAGGTTACTCTTGTCCCCAGAGCTTATGGACGAAAATAGACATTTAGGGTTTGTAACTCTGTGGGGTCCATAAGCTCTGGCATGACTCGGCAGGCCTCCAAATCGATGTCCTCCAAAGTGCACACCACTTCAGGGGCTTCAACACGAGGGCCAAACAAACAGAAGTTCTGCTCAACACATGCCCATAAATTGACCTGAGCTCAAGTTATGGAGGTAAACGTCCTGAAAACTGCCAGGTTTTCAGTGAGCTGCAAAAGTCTGGCACCAAAATCATTCAAAACTACATAACTTTAGCGCACTCTATCCAAATTCAACAAAGTACATAGATAACTTCATCAGTTTTTCACGACTTACGCACTCCAACCATTTGTTTGTACAAATAAATGGGCCAAATCACCATATTGTGACTTGGCCGATCTAGATGTTGATTCATAGGGGATGGTATCGAGCCGTTAATCTTCCGTATTAATGCTCTTTCCGCATGATTTCGAGTATTCTGTTTGTATGCTACCTTTTGATGTTTGGCCACTACGATATGGTTCATCACATTATCCCGTTGAAACACCTTTGAGTAATGTTGATAGATCGATAATGCCACATTTTTTATTATTTGTATGACATGTTACGCCGTGAGAAGTCGATGACTATAATCATATCAAATTTTGATTTACCATCATATCACCGTCTTTATCGGAGCATAACACAATGACACAAGGAGCCGATGTCTCTTTATCTTAAGTCAAACTCTTTCCAAACTCTTGTCAAACTCTTTCCAAACCCAGTGTGTTGCACAACAAATACTTCTTTATCATCTAAAACTGTCTGACAAATTATCAGTTGATCTCCGCGGAAGCTGTCATTGTTGAAGATGCGCCGGTTTCCTAATGTCAACAAATCTGGCGCCTCCATTACAATTGCACGTGTCCACACCCGCCCCCCGCGATCCCATCAATTTTGACCCCAACACATTAAAGTTGACACTTAAACACTCATTTTTGCTCCTAAAATACTATTTCTGACCGTAAAACACCCATTTGTGACCCCATGCAGCCGTTGTAGACCCTGAAACACTCATTTCTGACCCTAAAACACTATTTCTGACCCTAAAACACTATTTCTGACCCTGAAACACTATTCCTGACCCTGAAACACTCATTTCTGACCCCACAACACTGTTTTTGACCCTGAAACACTCATTTCTGGCCCGGGTACACTCATTCTTGACCCTAAAACTCTATTTTTGACCCTCAACCTTCCGTTAACTATAGAGCGTTTAATCAATCATCTCCGCCACGCTTAGCTTGCGCTATTCTGCGAAAGTACCCTATCAGCCATGCGTTTTAAAGGGCCCTAGAGGCCTCCCATTCGCAAGCAAGCAAGAAGAAATAAAAAGTTAGAGTTCACACCTGCAATATGCCGTCGAGATTGAGCGATTCCGTTAACTATAGAGCGTTTAATCCATCATCTCCGCCACGCTTAGCTTGCGCTAATCTGCGAAAGTACCCTATCAGCCATGCGTTTTAAAGGGCCCTAGAGGCCTCCCATTCGCAAGCGAGCAAGAAGAAATAATAGTTAGAGGTCATACCTTGAATATTCCGTCGAGTTTGCTCCATTACGTTAACTACACAGCTTGCAATAAATTATCGTATCCTCGTTTTCGGCTGTTGGTTTAACCTATTTGCGGGGAAATCAAACATTTATGTCGTACGGCCAACACTCAAAATTTCCATCGGCCGAATTTCGGCCATCCCGGCCAAAATCCAAAATTGCCCGCCGCAGGCGTAAAATTTTAATTTTATGTATGGCAATATCATAAAAATCGCAAATTTTCGGGGGAATTTTCAAAATTTTACATAATTCGTTTCGGCCAACAAGCAAAAGCACACTCGGCCAAACCTCGGCCACAGCCCTCATCGTACGGCCACAGACCGGCCATAGGGGGTTGATATGTTCCCTGCTTGTTATCCCGCACCAAACGTTGTTCCCGAGCCAAAATCGGCTGCGGGTCAACGTTCGCGGGATAACCAAGCGCGGCATGCTCCTGCTGGAAGGACTCCCGCAACGCCACCGGTACGCTGCGCTTCACGATGTCCACCAGCGCACGCCGGCCATCTCGGTCGGCAGACGCGTCCGTACCCGTAAGCCAGACGTGGGCGTTGCTGTGCTTCTCGACGATAAGCCCAAGCACGTCGTACAGCAGGGCGTTCACCTTGATCACCACCAGAGCCTGGGGGTCGTGAAGGTCGAACGAGACGAGGTCCAGCCCAGCGGACTCAAACTCCGTACGCAGCTGAACCACCACGTCGGAGAGGAGACCCGCGTCAGTCGTGCCGCTGAAATAATGCCTCTTGTCGCCAAGGATATCCTCGCGGATACCCTTGGCCCATGTCCGATGGAGCCGCCCTTTGTAGACCTCGTCCACAAGCTTGGACTGCTCCTGCAGGTACTTCCTCGTCGCAACGTCGGCGTCGGTGTTGGAAGCAGGGTCGGGGTTCGTAACAGCCGGTGATCTAGCCGTCGGCGTGTTGCGAACCGCGTCAGTCAGCCTCAACGAGGCGTCAATGTCGGAGTCCCTCGTGAGGGACCTCTTCGCACGTGTGTGAACAACCATAATTCTGAAAGCCTGATGGAAGGTGGTACGTTGGGGCGCGTAAGGGTAATGGCGCGGGGAAAACGCGACGTCACAGTTACGTAAGGAGCGGCAGAGCCATGCGAGCGAGGGGCACTGGAAGACGTCGTCGAGGTCGAAGGTGCTGCAGACACCAGCCCAAGAAGCGGTAGCATGCTGGGCCAAGGCAAGAACTATACCGCAAAAGGACATTGCGCCAACGAAGCCCAGTCCAGGTCGAATCCCCATAGCGGCGGCTCAAAGACGCACTTACAAACTGCTCATCTCAAATTTCCCACTCGTACCCAAACGCGCCGTTGCGCACCACCTCTCAAAGCGGCTGTTTTAGCCAATCATGGCCAAATTAGCTGTGGAATATAGCGTGGAATGGGTCCACGACCTACTGGAATATCCCGGTTCAAGATATCAGACAGTCAGTGAACCAATATAGATAAACTCTGATAAGAAATAAACCCTAAGCTAGATATACCCGGAACGGTCACGGAGTCGGAACGGTCTCGAGTCTAGCTACCTGTGACACTCGGTGTGTCACAGCACAGGCTTACGGATCAGTCACGGTCCAGTGTTGGCTACCTAGGAATCTGTCATAGGGGCCTGCACCGGGACTCCCGGTCAGGGCTGCCTATACAGATTTCAGCACAAGGTGAGTAGATTAAAATATGAAAACAAAGTAAGTCCGATGTGGTTGGGTATCATCCCAAGCTAGGTTGCCCTAGACTTCCACATCTCAAAAAGGTGCGTCTCTCCTCGCCATCGGAAAACCTGCGACACAAGCTGCACACACCGAATACCGTGAGTTCGCATATATGCAATAAACGAATTGAAAAATAAAAACAGCCAAACACTGCCGCAATCCCCGCACATAACACAGCAGTGACAGTGAACACCGTTCCGGCCATGAGGCGAAGGAACGTTGAGAAAATTATGAGCAGTAAATGTCGCAGCGAGCGCTTTATGGTTGAGCTAGTCAACGCCAGCGCCAACGGTAATCGTATCCGCGATATCGATGGAAGATAAATTGATTATATGTTTTAATAATCCTGGAAATTAAATTCACGATGACACGCGAGACGATGCAAGACGATATGACCGTCACGCTGGTTCAGAATTTTTTCGGGATTGAGACGGAAACGACGTGTGAATTCCAGCGCGTATAACCCTTCCCTTAAAAAAATAGTTCAGTATGGAGTGCGGATCCCCCCCCTCCATATTTAAAGACTCCGCTTAACGACGATGAGCGCACTGAGGGGGGTTATAAATGCAGTAATAATAGGGTGTTGAATTTAGAGTTGGAAACCGTTGCCAAAAAACGAAAGGCCGGGGGGGGGGCTTTGGGCTTTGGGTCAAAGCCCCCAAACGATTTCCGGGCCAATTTTTTTTAACACCTTAAGGGCGAATTGCCATACTGCTCATACTGATCCTGTTTTCTAGGAACTTATTTTCACGTTTTCGGCAATAACTCAAGTTCTAGACATCCATTTGCCGCGATTCTTCGCATATCTTATATTGCGGAACTAGGTGGATGATATGACACTTCATTATCACTCGCACCGTATGTGCACAAATGAATATACGTGACCCATCATCACCATACTTAAGGAAATTCTGTTGAACAGCTGTTGGGGGCATTTTTGGGCATGCGCCATGAACATGCCACCACTATTGACTTGATGTTATGAGTGGGCGATGACGTATCATGGTGTATACAAATGGGGGAAAATGCCATATCCTTGATTTGAAGCCTTTAGAGCACTCTCCATAGAGTACGCTTTTGTCACCTGGCAGCAGAACACCCCTGCACTTTCCACAAAGTCCTCCACTCGATAAACCGAGTTTGGTGGGCATTGAAGGGTTGAGGGACCTCGCCCAACGAGTCCCCAATATGGACACTAATACTTCATAAATATCCAATAGTTGACTACCGTGGTAGTTATATTCCTCCGCCCGCAAGTACAGCGGGGAGGGCTCGCGGGTGCGGCCATGGCCACCCCGGATGCGGCCTCGGCCGGGGGGAGCACGGTGGGGTGCAACAGGCTCCCCACGTAGAGCTCATAACGGTACGACCACCTCCGATCATAGGAGGTGGTGGTGGGAGGAGGAGGTGGTGGTGGTGGTGGGGGAGGAGGCGGTGGTGCAACGGGGGTGGAAAGTGGGTGGTCGAAGGGAAGAGATAACGGGACCTCTCGAGGAGGAGGCTGGTTTCTGGAAGACGCCACTCTAGTGAAGGCGCCGGTAGCGCCATTTTCATTACCGCTCAGCGTTGCGTACTGGAATCAGACGAGTGTGATTGACGATGATGAGTATCGCGGAATTCCATACAAGGGGCGTAAGTCTGTACAATCGACGCCTTCGAACAGTGACGATTCGGGTGCAGGTGCTGTGACCTGGAGTAAGGAGAAGCTACCAGATTCGGATGACAATGATGACGCGGGTGTCACAGACAGTAAGCATGACATAGATGCTGCCAGTCCGAAATGGGAGCCTGCCTCGCCTGAATATGATGACACCGAGGATGACGTCAGCGAGTTCGATGACTTGGTAGCTATCGATGCTGAAGAACAAGCTGAAGCTCGAAAGTTGAAGAGACTGGGACTGCAGTTGATCATGGATGATAAGGGTGAACTTATCTGGGTGCCAAAGGGCACCTCCCCGACCTCACCCGTTCAGCCAGAGGATCAGCCTATCACTGAGCAGAAGTCTGAGGCCATATCTGAGGATGCTCCAGCCTCTGTGGTGGAGACTGTTCAAGAACAACCGAAGGAACCATCTGGGCCAGATACTGGATTGACTTCAATGAGTGAAAATAATGCTGGGGTGTCCGAAGTGACGAAGAGGCAACCCAGGAAATATCCTGCCTGTTGGACAGCTGAGTACATAGCTCATTTGAAATGTACCCTAAGCATGGACAGTGATGACGAAGAAGTGCATGACGTGGCTCCTCGTAGGAAGAAGGCAAGGACCAACAAGGGACAATGAAATCAACTGTCTTGATTAGGATTGTCCAAATGCAGATTCTCTGATTAGGATTTGTATAGGTGGCAGATGATGATATGCCAGCCGACATGGGACAGATCGATTAGAGATATGAACTGCGCGCCTTGAAAGTATAAGACTTGAATTCTTGCCCACTGGAGGCTGTTCTAACTTGAAGTAATTATTTGGAGGAGCTGTTGCTCAACCTGTTAAAATACTGGTCAATCTTTCCTGCCATAAAGATATTGCAATTGCTTAAATTGTAGCCTTGTTCAGATTGCCCCGCCTTTGAATTTTCCCGCCTTTCGCATTTTATGTGGGATGAATGCCGATTTTAATACACTCTCTGTAAAAATTAATGCCACGTAGATAATATTCGCACGTGGAACAGTCGAGTCATGGTTTGGGACGGATTGAGGCACATATTGGGACAGTGGGGACACATATTGGGACAGTGGGGGCACATATTGGGACAGTGGGGACACATATTGGGACATGCCCCAATATGTGTCAAAGTGTCCCAATATGCGCGTGTCAAAGTGTCCCAATATGTGCCCGACACATATTGGGACATGTCCCAATATGGGCCATTTTGCACCATCACTGACCCCTGGCACAAATACAGTTACCACTGCACCGCCCGAACTCCATAGCAATGCAAACTCTGACCAGTACTACTGTAACACTGCAACTCCACAGCCAGATGTATTCGTGAAAACTTTAAAGCGTTTTTAGCACACCATAAACATGTCTCGTGGGTGTATTTTCGTTTAGAATCCCTCCTGTCGTCTTGCTGTCAACGTAACTGCACGTGGAGGCCACGATAATCCGCAGTTTGTGGCATTTCCTGCCGGAAAATGATGGTTATACAACATCACTAGATCCCTAGAAAACTCCCAAACGGAATACAATACTTCGCGCCAACAAAAGTGCTATTTTGAAGCGACCACTGTCGAGCCATGGTTAACACCGTTAAGTACGCATGCTTCATAGGGGTCACTACCCACCGCGGACGACCACACCACCTTTCAAGGCGTCATGATATTAAAAGCTACCAAGCTCGGAAATAAGGTTTGACCGTCCGTAGGGCATATCGCTTGCGGACTCTAGAGATACGATTTATTTCGTGCCCATTCAAATTTATGGCTGATTCTGGCCTATTGGAGTCGCGGAAATGGTCAGGTATTGTTTATCAGTCAACTGAGCAATTCAAGTGTTGAGCATTTTTAAGGTGTTTCGACAGGCAAGTTGGGAATTTTGCTAGCAGCAAAAAGGCAGTGCCCATGGCCCCATGCTGGGTGACTGTCGGCTTGTACATCGATCGGTTGGCAGTCAAACAACAACAACATGCAACCGTATCCTAGCAGAGGTACGTAGAGGGTTCATATTTTCCGGGATAATTTGGTTGGTGAAGACGGGGTTTCCGCTGTTTACAGCAGTGCAGACCGGCTCCAGCTGCAGACGGCCGCATGTTTGATCACTGACCGGGGGTTTCGTCTTTCTTATGGTGAGCGGTCCACAAGTAATGATATTGTGATTTTCTCGTTACCTTCGACACCACGGACGAGTTTGATTTTCAGCATCGCTTTTTACACTTTCCTAAGTTTTAATGTTACGCGTAGAATTATGCGATGAATTATCCCGGCCGCTGTTTGCCGCAGCTCAGCAGGTATCTGTGGTGCAGCAGCATGGGTGGCAAACTTGCCACCCAGTTTGGGATGCTGATAAAAATAATCCAGCCGTACCGTGCTCCCTTGACTGCCTATTTAGGTGGTCAAGCGAGCCAATAACCATCCACTCGCATTGCGGACAAGCCTCGCGGAATTGTGACTGACTGGGTTGTGCATCGCGGGAGTTGGGAAGTCGTTTTAGGTGTGTTATTTGGAAAACGAGCGTCGAGGCTGAATTGTACGGCAAGCCATTGTCAGCGTACCGGTAAGTTTGGACACTCCGTCGCTGAATTCGGCAGTGTCTACAATGTGCGTGTGCTTGCTTGCTGCGCTTTCGATGTATACTAATAACAGGCGCGTTCAGGTGTGAGAGCGAACGTAGCCTGCGGAGAAACTTCGGGTATGGCAGGTTTAGGAATATGGTAAGGTAGCGAAACGATGACGCAACTGCCATAGCTTGTTGTGATGGGTATATAAACTATTTGGATATTGCAGTGTCAGAGACGAAGATGTCCGATGCTGTCTATCTCCGCGAATGCATGGAGGACGGCACTTATGTGGTGTGGCTCCTGAATAAGGGTGTGGATCTTCGATACCGCACGAGTTCTTTTCGCGGCTTGGATATACCACAAATGCATATACAAAGCTATAAAGCTTGCATAACGCATCATCTTTCCACTCGATGTGTGGTGCATATAATAGCCGCCAGGGTTTCACACCATCTTCGGTTGAATTTGCCTTCTAGCTTGAGTTCAGCTATATATTGCCAACGTTTCAACTGAGGCAACAGTTTGAGTTACACTTCCCTGAAAACCCTAAGCCTTCTGCAGGTCTCAGGTGATCAAATCCGTGTTCTAAAGTTCCTCGTTCTTCGGCAACTGTAGCTATGGCATATATTACCTGGCTGATAACCTCTTCATCATGTTTAAGCTTAGAAATTGAAGCACTGGCCTACCTGGATCTAGCAGAGGATTCGATTTGCTTATCCAACTTAATTCGCAAATTTAGGCCATGAATCCATTCCCCATAGATACACCAAGTGAAATGTGAGCTTATTCCCACAGTTCCCTATTCCAAATATATACAATTTGTTACGGTTCACCGACTTAGCAGATTTTCATGGAACTTGCATAGACTGCTGTGGTGTTTTCTCTAATTGTTCCTTCGGGTAGCATCAACTCCACCCCATTCCGGCGTATTTGCATGGTCCATATGAAGCATTCACGTTTTGCAATGGGGCTTATCACTAGGAACGCGGTGTGACAGGTTGGTATGACGAACTCATCGATGTACTCGAGCGCATCAGTGAGTTGAATGGTGAGTTCTCCGCAGTGACTGGTGCTTTCAGTGACTGCAGTGCCCACCACACTCCCCGCACTCCCATCTCCGAAAGCACAATTGCATGAAACACGATAGGCGACAAATCAGCCCATCCTAAGCTTGAAATCACATGATACACATTCGCCGACCAACTGGACTTGAGAAGCAGAAAAGCCACCTTGATGTGCCCTGTTCTGCTTTTCACGGCGAACTTGAACTCTTTCGGTCGAGTTGCTCCCGGGCTCCAGGTTGCGCCTGTGAGTTGCCCACCGACGCTCCCCACATCAACTCCGTGGCATGCCTAGAGGCCTTCGGAAGCAACGGGTGAAGGGCGGGCTCATTCTGCAGGGCGCACCGCTGTACTTATTCAATAACTCCGCTTTTTTGTTGCGCTGATCTCGGGCCGCACTCAGCCGCTTGCAGTGCTTGTCCTCAAACTCGAGGTCCCTGCCACAACCCTCCCCGCATTGCCTCTTTTGTTGTCAGGGCTCCCATCACCGCCCCTGAGCTGCCGCCCGCGCTGCAATGCCATCATCACATGTTCCCTCGAGAGGCGCCAAAGGAGAGCGCCGTGGGAAGACATGGCAGGAATTGTCGGTGCTGGGTACCGGGTCCCCGATCCTGGGGGTGCCTACAGGGCGTACCCAGGCTTTGGCGGCTGTGGCTGGGAAAGGAGAGCCAGGATCCCGGGGAGCTCATCGTCAGCATCGGCTGCAGCCACTGCAGCAGCTTCTGAGCAAGTGAGGGACGATACCGTGCTCCGCAGTTGATTCTCCTCCTCGGGTTTCTGCACAACCACAGGATGAGCGGTCGAGGTTAGGCCATGCACGCATTGCCAGGGTTCAGGGCACCGTCAGTCGTCGAAAGTCCAGCGTTTGAGGTCAGCGCACTGTCAGCCGCTAGATATCAACTGCTCGAGATCAGCTTCGCCTTTGGTGGGTTTAGAAAAGCAAGAGAAGGAGGATCAAATCGAACCACCCTTCGGGAGGTGACTGCAATGTGATTGGAAACGCAAGGGAAGGCTGGGCCGAAGGGGTGCAGACGCGATTGCACAGCCCTGAGCAGCATTCAGCGGCAGCGCGGACCAGACAACAGTGCCCCCCCCCTGGCCCCTAGTCCCTCCTCACTTGCCGGGAAGGGGCGTAGAGAGGCGGCGGCATGATGACCACTGGCAGAGCTGGAGAGGGTGGTGGGGGCAAGAGAGCTGAGGACATGCACACTGTGAATGCCGTCATGGAGCGGGGCACGACGAGGGCGCTCACCATGCGCACCGGGGAGTATTTGAGTGAGCGGCGCAGAGATGCCACTGACTCCGAGTCCTGCCCGGGCAGTCCTCCGCCGGGTCATTCTGGAGTCCGCAGGGATCCGGGGTACACAGGCGCGCAGCACCCAGCTCGAGCACTCATCTCCAATCCTCCCAGCATAGCTCCATCGCCGGTGCTACCAATTTCGTCCCGGAGTGTGCGCACACGCATCAGGCCACGGCCTCCCCTATCAGGCTATTGGATCCCCAGCAGGCTACTGCCCCCCTAGCAGGCTTCTGGCCCCTCGTAGCGCGCGAGAACACCATTGGTGCGCGCTTTGAGCTGCACGCCAGCCATCACGCAGCTAAAAATATAAAAACGGGGCACCTGGGATGGCAGGTCCTCAAAAATCTTCCGGTTTCCGATCGGCTTCATGTGCAGATGCTCGTGGATTGGTATAACAGTTCCATCCGATCTCTGGTCGCCCACCCCACGCCACAACTTAACCAACCAACAGCCCGCTTGAAATCGGGAGATCTCGAAGCGCGGAGATTCGAAGGCCCAGGCAAAGGAGGTCCAACTAAGGGTGCACCTCATGGTCAGAGATGCCGGGCCGTGGCGTTCTCGTCGGCGCCGCAGAAGAGATACCCTAACAGGCAGGATTCAGGTGGGCATCGAGGCCCTGTTCCGCTGGGCTGGCATTGAACGGCGCTATCCACAATACCTCGCAAGGGAGGTTCGAGCGCCGAGCGCCAGGCCCAGCGCATCAGTCACCAGCAGGAGGCGGAGGGGCCTGCGGAAGGAGGAGGGGCCCGGCCCGCACCGTCTTGGCCACAAGCGGCGATCGCAGGCTGGGTGCCGACTTCGGCCGGTCACGAGATGGGGAAGAATGAAACGTGGTGCGGCTAAGCCCGAGACCGCCCTGCCACCTGCGCCACTCCGCACACCAAGGGGCCCGGCAGGGCGCGCGCAGTGAGCAGACTGAGCCGGAGATACGACGTCTGTTTGGCAGAGACTGCTATAGGAACTCTGTGGGGGAGGGGGGGGCGCTCCACCTGGCAGCCCTGCTATGGCCTGGTATCCTGCAGACCCAGGGGCTCTGTTTGGGGAGGGGGTGCTCTGACCCCTTGTAGATCTGGTAAAAGATAATGCATCCTGCACCCCGAGGGGCCCTGTTCATGTGAAGACCCTCGTACCCCGCGGCCCCGATTGGCGCTGAAGCCCGCAAACCCCCTCGTTCGACGTGCACGTGGCGCGCCCTCAGTGATCCTCGAGAGCGTCGTACCACAAGGACCTGCTGGGCCCCCCGCAAGCCCGTGGCCCTGCGGGGGTCCCTTCTTCTCTGCAGCCGTGAGAGTTTGCCTCGACCCCCATAGCCCTCTCTTCCTCGGGAAAGGAGGTAGGGCAGGAATAGGGCGAAGCGCACTTGTCCCCCCAGGAAGATCCCTCGATGTGGTACTTGGACAGCTGGCGGCCAGGAGACAGCGATCGCATCAGCCGCATACGCTGTGCCTCTTGTAGGGTCAGCGTGGAGATGTTGTTGCTGATGGCTGGCTGGAAGGTGCACTCCTGTGCCCGAGACACCGCCCCTCCGCCCCTCACCTTCAAGAGTTCAATCCGGGAGCCCTTGCCCCACGGAGGCGAGCGACTGGGTGGCGACCTCCTTCGGCGTGTGAAGGGGTCCACCGCCCGCCCGTGCTGCCCTCTCACCAGCGCAGGTCTCTGGCGGCAAAGGGGGCGGGCGCAGGGCCAGCCTGCAGATCGACTCACCGAGAAATCCTCAGTTTCCTTCTTTACACGCTCCTGCTCCAGCAGAGCATGACCACACCTCCCCCCTTCCATCAGGCCAGGCCCTGCTCGACATGCTCCGGCTCCAGCAGAGCATGACCGCACCTCCCCTTCCATCAGGCCAGGCCCTGCTCGACATGCTCCGGCTCCAGCAGAGCATGACCGCACCTCCCCCTTTCCATCAGGCCAGGCCCTGCTCTAACATCCCCCTTATGCGCCACGTGGAAGGTCACGCTAGGGACGGTGGCATGGATTCATCTGTGAAGCCAGCCGTGACGCCATCGGACCAAAGCGGAGTGCAAACTATGCAGCCACATCTGACGTGGGTCATGACCCAGCACTGCAGAGTAGTATACATTTGTGCCGGGTGCGATGCGGACCGAGGCACCCGCAGCGGCATGGAGGTGCGCAGCGTGCGGGGGAGCACACATGCTGGGCGCCGCGGCCGGGCTCCCCGAGGCAGCCGCGCCGCATCCTTCGAGCTACGAGCAACAGACAGCTGCGAGCGTGCGACAGCACAGAGTCCCTGAGCACAGAGTCCCTGGCGCTTTCCATCGCGGAAAGCGCTCTGGCCAAGTAGCACGGGGAGGATGAGCATGAGCCGGCCGACGACTTTGGAAGTGAGCACCCGTTGGTGGCTATAGCTTCCCCCTCTGCCTCGTCGTGATACAAGCACGCATACACAAGAACGTCTGTCCGGCCAAAGCCTAGCTGGTATCAAAGGTCTGAGTGATTGCGAGGCAGATCAGGAGGCGGGGGGGAGATGAGGAGGGGGGGGTTGGGGGAACCTTGTTCAGCTTCATCTCGCGCTCCAGCTTCCAGTGGCTGCAGCGCTGCAGCAGGGGGGTGCGGCCGTAGCTCTGCGGGCCCCACGATCCAGACCACCGCAACAGGCACGCCACGTGGTCATCGGCTGACGTGGGACAGCCCAATTATGGATGGAGACCCCGCGCATGCAGCTCGCCGGTCTCGGTCCATCATCCTAAGAGGCCTTACACAGATCTCAACCGACAACCGGCAACCGCGCCTCAAGCCTCTCTCGAACCCGATCACGGGCGCGGACCAGACGCAGACAAACGGCCTCGATGTTTCATGCCCCCTTAGGTACCTTCGAGTATTGCTTGCTGTTGCGGTTGATTTCGGGCGAGAAGGTGCAGTTCTCCATCACGTCTTTAGACTCCCTCTCGTCCCTGCGCTCAAAAAGCTCCCAAGCCAGCCCGAACCATTCACCCGACCCATTCACTCTCTGCGCAAGAGGCCCGCGGCGAGCGGCGAGGCGGACACCCGGCAGGTGCAGCAGCGAGGAACACGGAAGAGGCTCTGGACCGTAGCGAGCGGTGCCATAACGCGTCGCCGGCATCGAGAGGTGCATCAGAGCAAGCTGGAGGACCGCCTTGTGGGCAGGCGGTGGGGAGTCGTGGCACGGCATGGCGCACCGCATGGCGGTGAGGTAGTGGTCAACGTGCTTCCACGGGAACAGCTCCGCGCCGTTCTGCGGGCAACACGCGAGCACAGCCCGAGGTGAGGACTCGGAGCACAGCCCGAGGTGAGGACTCGGAGCACAGCCCGAGGTGTCTGGAGACCCGGAAGCCTCCCTCAAAGTTCCGGTCGTCAGGTCTTCCAGTTTGACATAAGGGCAATCGTCACACACACACACACGTCCAAGGGGCGACCATGACACACGTCCAAGGGGCGACCATGACACACGTCCAAGGGGCGACCATGACACACGTCCAAGGGGCGACCATGACACCACAGCGCTCCACGCGGGGGACGCGGCATGGCAGACCTCAACCCTTGGGAGTGCCAGGAGCGAATCGAAGATTGTGAAGAGAAAGGAATCGCGCCCGAGGGCCGCATCCCCGATGCCCCAAGCCCACCCGTCCCAGGGCGGGGTGCAGGCGCACCGTGTAGTCCGCGGGCTCCGTGCGGGGGCCGAGAGTTACTCCCGAGTCGCGCATCTTAGGCCGCCGCTCGAGCTTTCTGCGGCCAATCCCGCATCCTCCCCCCCCGTGCTCCTCAGCTCCCTTCATGCCACTGACAACGTGCACGTGTCAGGAGCCCACGTGGCAGGAGGCGCCTATCAGCAGTCAATGCCAGGAAGAGGCGGTGCTGGCGAGCAACGAGAATTAGCACTGCAGGGAGGCCACCGAGGTGCCTGGACCTCTCCACAGGCGCTCGATGTGAGACAGGCGAGGAAGGGCCTCCAAAGGGGAGACACCGAGGTGCCTGGTCTTCTCCGCTCCCTGCCAATACAGGTACTCGATACACAGCGTCCATGGGTGCCCCGAGGGAGGGACACGGGGGCACCTGGACTTCTCCACTCCCTGCCGATACAGGTACTCGATGCGTGACATCCGCGGGACCCCATCCCACATCTCCCGCACCAGCTCCTGCGTTTGCTTGTTTAGCTTCGGGGTGAACGTCGCCTCCGCCACTGCGACACGTCCCCGCGCCCCCTTGCACCTCCTCAGGGCAGCAGGAGCTGCACCCTGAGCATCTGGAGGCCGCGCGCCCCTTACAGCATGAGTCAGCAGCCAAAATGGAGCTGAATGCGTTGACCACACCCGCGAAGGGCCCGTGCCGCGGCGCACTGCCTCGGCAGGCGCTCGGGTCCCAAGGACCCTAGAGTCGGGGTGCCTGAAGGAAGCTTCAGACGGCGGCCACCACTCCCTCACATCCCAACGCCCTCGACGCTTGCCTGCACAGGGCGCGCTCCACGCAGGGAGTGGCGAGCCTTGACGCAGAGCTAGCAGCTAGCGCCTAAAACAGATGCGATCGGACGGGCGTCGTGCAGTTGGACCGCTTGTGACAGAAGGCACATCGGAGGGCCAGGACGCGGCACACCGTCCTTGGCGGAGGAAGACTTCTCTGGGGGCAGACCGAGGCCCTTGCACGCCAGCCGCTCGCTGTGCAGCCGCTCGAACAGCTCCCGCTTGTCCACCTCTCGCAGCGCCATCGCCGTGTCGCGCAGCTGCGAGGGGCCCTGCTGCGCCCCCTCGAAACAAACTCGTCCCAATGTCCTTCCTGGTCAGTTTTACCAGAAAAGTGCGAGTCCGCGGTAAGCCCCTTAGTCATATAAGAAAGACTAGGCAAAGGACGTTGCCCACTAACGGGCGACAAAGGTAGATGCTTGTCCTCAGGGACAGGAGCGGCGTTGAGGCCTGGTTGATGAAGGTTGCTCAGGCTGTAGAGCTGAGCACTCAAACCTTTCACCATATCCTTAAGCGCCGAGATATCCTCCTGCTGGTTACTCAGCATAACATCTCGCGAAGTCGACTCGCCAGAATAGGACACTTCATACTCTGGCGCGCTACCCGCAGGTGGCGGTGTCGCAGCTTGGCTGTAGCTCTTCCCTTTGACCATAGTGAATTCTCTTACTCGCAGCGGAAAATTTGCGTGATAAACAAAAATGGATCCTCACTTACAACGTAAGTGGGCCCATAACCTTTTAGAATTCAGAGTCGGGTAATTTGCAAAAAGCAACTGCTAACTTTCATTATCATAAGATATACCAGTTCGCAGCTCGAAACGCCACGAACATTTGCGCGCCATCATTACTGATTGGCCAGTCTAAGTGAAAGTTCGCTATTTATTCAGTTATGACGTGCCACTGCCAGGTTCATAACGACTGCAGTGACACGTCTGCGATGGGCCGTGAACTATTACACACAGTGTCTTGCCGATGGTCATCACTTGATCCAACGGCCACGATTAGTTCAGCAGATCTAGATCTAGATCTAAGGGTTTCATAGGGTTTCTTCAGGGTTTCTTCAGGGTTTGATCATCCTGAGTGCTGTACAGGGCCTAGACAGTCATGCTTTACATCAAACTGATCAGCAGACACTGCAGATTCCAACAGCCGCAACAAGCTGGCCTCGCGTCATCGGAGCTGGGGAAGCCGCAACAAGCTGGCCTCGCGTCATCGGAGCTGGGGAAGCCGCGTAAACAAGCTGGCCTCGCGTCATCGGAGCTGGGGAAGCTGCAACAAGCTGGCCTCGCGTCATCGGAGCTGGGGAAGCTGCAACAAGCTGGCCTCGCGTCATCGGGAGCTGGGGTGGTGCGCCGCAACAAGCTGGCCTCGCGTCATCGGAGCTGGGGAAGCCGCAACAAGCTGGCCCGCGTCATCGGAGCTGGGAAGCCGCAACAAGCTGGCCTCGCGTCATCGGAGCTGGGGTGCCGCAACAAGCTGGCCTCGCGTCATCGGAGCTGGGGAAGCCGCAAATGTTGGCCTCGCGTCATCGGAGCTGGGGAAGCCGCAACAAGCTGGCTCGTCAATGGAGCTGTGGTGCCGCAACAAGCTGGCCTCGCGTCATCGGAGCTGGGGAAGCTGCAACAAGCTGGCCTCGTTGTCATCGGAGCTGGGGGTAAAGCCGCAAACAAGTTGGCCTCGCGTCATGGAGCTGGGGAAGGCAACAAGCTGGCCTCGCGTCATCGGGAGCTGGGGAAGCCGCAACAAGCTGGCCTCGCGTCATCGGAGCTGGGGAAGCCAAACAAGCTGGCCTCTGCGTCATCGGAGCTGGGGAAGCCGCAACAAGCTGGCCTCGCGTCATCGGAGCTGGGGAAGCCGCTTTTAGAATTCAGAGTCGGGTAATTTGCAAAAAGCAACTGCTAACTTTCATTATCATAAGATATACCAGTTCGCAGCTCGAAACGCCACGAACATTTGCGCGCCATCATTACTGATTGGCCAGTCTAAGTGAAAGTTCGCTATTTATTCAGTTATGACGTGCCACTGCCAGGTTCATAACAACTGCAGTGACACGTCTGCGATGGGCCGTGAACTATTACACACAGTGTCTTGCCGATGGTCATCACTTGATCCAACGGCCACGATTAGTTCAGCAGATCTAGATCTAGATCTAAGGGTTTCATAGGGTTTCTTCAGGGTTTCTTCAGGGTTTGATCATCCTGAGTGCTGTACAGGGCCTAGACAGTCATGCTTTACATCAAACTGATCAGCAGACACTGCAGATTCCAACACCCCTTCTAAAGGGTGACTGTCTAGTTGTCCTACTGCCAGTTCTTGGGAATGGTGCCCCTTCAGTCAGCAATGCCCAGTTCTTGGGATGGTGCCCCTCCAGCTCCAGTCTTTGGGATGGTGCCCCTTCAGTCTTCAGCGGTCTCCACGAGGTAGGTTCATGACACCCAGTCGCTCTCGATGCACACGAAATACAGGGAGTGCCAGGGGCTTGGTCATGATGTCAGCGGTGTTGTCATCTGTCCCAGTGTATAGCGCCTCTGTGTCCTTGGCCTTGATCAACTCCCTGATGTACATGTTCATGACCTCAATGTGCTTGGATCTGGAGTTGTTCACGTAGTTGGTGGCCAGGTGGATGGCTCCCTGGTTGTCACAGTACATGGGCACTGGCCTGCATATGTCCACCAGGGAGTCCAGCACGTTGAGAACATACTTGACTTCACGAGCTCCCTCAGACATAGCGATAATCTCGGCCTCGGTAGTGGATAGGGACACGCTCTTCTGGATCATGGACGAGAAAATGATCAGACTCCCACATAGGAATACTGCAATGCCAGAGGTGCTCCTTCTGGTTACCTTGCACCCAGCATAGTCAGAGTCAGTGTAGATGGATAGGGGCAAGGGCCTGCTTGGTCCAGTACCACCCCCCCCAGGCACTGAAGCAGTGCGCAGCACCAACTCGTAGTCCTTGGTGCCCTTCAGGTACCTCACCACCTGCTTCAGGGCCATGAAGTGCTCTGGACCATACGTGGTGCAGAACCTCGAGAGAACCGATACTGCCGCCATTATGTCAGGCCGGCTGCAGCGAGCCACCCACTGCAGCTGCCCCAGGAGAGCCCTGTAGGGCATAGCTCCCTTGCCATCAGCAGGTTCCAGTGCAGTGCCAGGTGACATTGGTAGGCTCGCTGGCTTGGCATCATCCAGGCCATAGGTACTGATGATCTGGGTGATATAACCAGACTGGCATAGGTATGCTGTGTCACTCCCCCAGCGCACTCCGATGCCCATGACCAGGTCCAACACGCCAAGATCCTTGCATGCATACTGCGCATGGAAGGATGACACAAAAGTATCATACCAGGACTTGTCATTGGTGGCCACCAGATAGTCATCGACATAGGCCAAGATGATCACTTGGAGAGTGGAGTCCCGGATGAAGTACAGGCATGGCTCCACGTCACTTCTCTTCATTCTGGGGTCATACCCCATGATGAATGCATCCGAGGTGTCGAACCACTCCTTGCCCGCCTGCTTGAGTCCATATACAGCTTTCAGTAGCTTGGCACACCTGTGCCCCCCATAATCCAGCCCTCGGGGAAGACGCACATACAGGTCCTCCTCGAGCACGGAGTTCAGAAAAGCAGTGTCCACGTCCATGTGGTACACTATGAGGCCCAGGTTGAGGGCGAGGGTAATGACAACTCTCACAGAGGACAGCTGGGTGCACGGGGCGAAGGTGTCGTAGTAGTCCACGCCATACTCCTGCTTGTTCCCTCGCACACATACTCTGCTCTTCCTCTTCAGCAGCTCCCGGTTCTTGTCCAACTTGACCTTGAGGACCAGAGACATCTCCAGCAGCTTCACCCCAGTTGGCACGTTCTCCTCATCCAGCATCTGCAGAGCCCCCTTGATCTGCACCAGCGCCTCCAGCTCATCCTGAATAGAGCTGAGCCATTCAGCACAGTCAGGCGCTGTCAATACCTGAGCATGAGATCTTGGTTCAGTCACCCCTGCAGGCAGCAGGGACTCCTGAGCAGCTGGTTTTCCAGTTTCCTGCACACCAAGGCATGTGTGTGTAGGTGGAAATCGAACATCTCCCTCAGGCAGGTCCAACATGGTGAAGTTGGTGAGGAGCACCAAGCAGTAGGGTTGAGCATGTGGCCCAAGAGCACGTCCACACACCATGGCTTCCTCGTAGTCCCCCTTCCCTGTCACAGCGCGCACCTCGGTGAAGAGTGGATAGTGGGCATTGATACTCCCATATGTAGGGCAGTCCCTCAGTAGTGACAGGCGCTCACTGCCCGGCTCGAGATATGAGCTCAAGCTCACCCAGCACACGTCGTCAGAGGTCTCCACCTTCACAACAGCCACAATCTCGTCACTACCTTCAGGGATGTACACACCCTGCTCCAGCACAGCAGTCTTCAACAGCGTAGGCGGAGGATCCACGTAGGGCGCATCCAGAGTGGTGGCCATGAAGTTGGTCTTGAGAGGGGTCACTGCAGAAGGGTCCCATGAGGTGATCACCTTACCCAGCGTGTCCAGCTTCTCCGAGAAGGTAACCATACCAGAGTTGACCACCTTGCCAGCATCACAATCATAAAGTAGATAGGCAGATGACACCTCTGAGTGTCCAACATATCTGACCTCACGTGCCCGGTTGCTGAGCTTGTGTTCACGGACCGTGGGGTCAATGAAGGGATAGGCCCTGCATCCAAATATCCGTAACTGGGACAGGTCAGCGTGCTTGTTCCTGGTAAGGTAGTAGGATGAAGTCCACCCCAGAGCCTTGCGGAATGTGCGGTTGAGGATGTACACTGCATGGCGGGTGGCCAGAGGCCACATACTTGAACCAAACCCAGAGGTCAGCAGAAGTGCTCTGGCCATAGCTTGCACATCTCGGTGTGACCTCTCCACCCTCGCCTGGTTCTCGTGCAGGTACGGTGAGCCATGCCTCTGCTCAATCCCATGTTCCTCACAGAAGGCTGCAGTCTGTCCAGCTATCATGGTGCTGTCGCCATCGGTGTGGAGCACCATGTGGTACTCACTGGATAGGCCCATGGTGCTCCTCAGGCGCTTCACCTCCTTCAGATACTGCTGGAAGGTCTGGAGGTAGTCCGACTTGACCTTCAGGTAGAAGATGGATATCCATGTAGTGCAGTCATCAACAAATAGTGCAAACCACCTGAACCCCCCAGCACTGACCCTGAAAGGCCCACAGGTATCTGACCACACAAGATTGCCCAGCTCTTTGGACAGCTCCCTCCCTGTTGGCTTCACAGTAGGCCTGATGGCTTTGGTCAGCCTGCAGGCAATGCACCTTTCGGGGCAATGCTGCACAGGGCTGCCAGAGTACTGTGACTCGGTGATACTCATGGGGACACTCTGAGCAAACATGTGGTCAATAGACTTGTCACCAATGTGGCCCAGTCTTACATGTTGCAGCATCTTGATGTCAAGTCGCTCCGTGGTGTGCGAGTCCTTGAAAAGCACCACTACTGGCCACTTGATGTCCTCGATCCACACACGATCCTCTCCACAGGGATCCAGGTTGGCTACATTATAGCATGACTCCCGTGGTGCAGAAAAGATCCTAGCACCAACAGGGTATTCATGAATGATGTCAAACTGAGAGACCAGACTCCACCAGCTCGCTGTAACCCATTTAGGTAATATGAGCATGAACTTGGTGTTAGAGGGGTCTCTGGCGAAGTCAGCGAGGGCCTTCTGGAGACATCGTAGAATAATGTCGTGGTCAAACGGTGGGTTCCCATAGCACTGCTTGCCAGCCCAGTCCTTGTCAAAGCATGAGTCAGTGATGGTACAGTGATGCTCCAGGATGTGGTTGTCATCAGAGGAAAATAGCTCCAGGAGAAAAGGACCATGAGTAGTGAAGTGAGGCTTGGTGTCTTCAAACTTCCAGTCAGAACGGTCTCGTTGATCGTCAGTATGTGTCACAGCACAGGCTAGATGTGTATCCAGAGTGCCATATGTGTCTTCATGCATAATATACTGGTTGCCAACTCTGGCAAAGGAGAACACAACCCCCCCTTTGGATAAAGTTCTAGCCCCAAAGTCCACACTGAAACCTGCATCCTCCAGGGCCACCACAGATAAAAGGTTGAAGGGCTGACCAGGTATGCAGTGCGTGTCCATGAACCGCAGCCCAACCACACGCCCAGACTCCACATCTCTCTTGGCAAAGGTCACTGAGCCACTGCCAGAGGAGTCCACAGACTGGCTCTGCACCACCCTGAAAGTCTCACAGGCTGTAGCATCATAGTCCGCATTAAACATGTGGACAGAGTTGAAAATGTGCTTGGTGGCACCACTGTCAATAACAGCACTCTTGCCCCCATCAGACCGAGTGCGACCGTCACCAGCACGCACACCACATGCCACCTGAGCATGGCAGAAGTCCACCTCCTCGATAAGGTCATCACATGCATCACCACAGCAGTCCTCACAGTTGTCCTCATAGTAGTCACTGGGGAGCAGACCCACAGTGCAGATGGGAACCTTGCAAGGCTGAGAAAGTAGTCCAGAGGCCCAATCATCAGAGGGGTCATAACCCACTCCTTCAACGGGCTGCCCAAGGTCCACAGAGTCCTCCCCCTCGTCTAAGTGCCCATGGTACACACCCTCCTCCTCCTCGTCAGAGTCAGAGGCATCCTCCAGATCTGGTAGAGAATCACCACAATCTGAGGCAGAGTCCGAACCTGAAGTGAGGTCAGGAGCCTCTACAGCAGAG
>LGRX02005258.1:0-53925 GCA_001247695.2 Cymbomonas tetramitiformis
GGGTACCCAACTCGATGAGAAAAACTGACTGACTTGGATTTCTCTGTTTTCTTACAGGTGGGTGATTACTGTACGGCCTCAAGATGTGTGAAGTGCCAAAGCATAAATTACATGCTAGGATGAGTCGTGAGCAACGAGGTAAAAAAATAATAATACGTCTCCGATCACAATTTTTCTTTGCCTGCAAGTGGCTGGGTAACGCACGTAAGAAACCGCCGGTCTGCATGTTGGATTAGGCAGCTAAAATTAAGAAAACCCTGCCGGTCGATGTAGCGTTGTCGCCTCTGCACTCTGAAAAGGGATCTCCGTTCATGGATAACGTGCCATAAAAAGAACAAACGCTGCTCGCAAGTGGCCAGGATAGTAAAATAGGATGCCAAAATGAACATACAATCTCAACTACAGCAAGTGGCTGGCTCTCAAGTAACGCACCGCCGGTCAATGAAAAGAAATCAATAATCATCAGAGTAGTACTCGTCGTCGACATACTCGTCAAAATGCTCAGCGAACTCCTCTGACGCACCACCATACTCGTGAGAGTCGTAAGCCCCGGCGTCCCAGGCTGCCCACTCCTCTTGTGTGTAATCATCATCGTGCTCTTCTCCTTCAACGAAAGCTGCTTCCGGAAAATTATCGTTATCGAAATGCTCTACTGCGTGCTCTGGGAGAGGCTCCACAGGAGAATTATCTACATCATCGGAATAGATTTGCGGTAAAAAGTCCTCCCCAAGTGGGGGCTCCAAAACTCCGCCATAAGAATGTGGTTGGGAACCTGTGCCCAACTCGAATTCCTGTTCCAGTCGATCGGTCGAAAAATGCGGAGCGGCCAAGTGGCCATCTTGCGCCTCCTCTACCTCACAACTGTCGTCAGAACCGTCGTAATACCCAAGTGGGTAGTCCGATTCATCTTCTTCTTCACTCCTGTCAAAAGCATCAAACTGTCGCTGACCAGAGCCCATATAATCAGGCGTAGGATGATGGTGGTGATGATAGTGAACTTCGCGACGCACAGGAGGGGCCTGTGCGTGCGCGCTACTCGCCCTAGGGGTACTAGGCGAGGGCCTAGTGGTAGTAACCTGGCAGGAAACAGATCTCGAACTCAAAAGAACCACGCTGTCGCCAACACCCTTCTCACAGAAAGAAACATCGGGAATCCTGGAATCCACAACGGTCTCAGGCTCAACGCCCTGGGCACCACCTATCATAGTGCCACTGTCTGAAACAACAATCTGCAAAACAATTGGTGGAGAAACTGCCGGTGAATCTGCCAAAATTCCAAAGCTCCGAAAATGCGAAAGAGCGCGAGACATAGAAGAAACAAGCGCCACAGTGCGCGAGCGGTTCAGAGAGTCCAAGTTAGTCAACTTGCCATCAATGGAAGCTAGAAGAGCTGTGAGCTCATCGCTCGAAGAAATCTGAGTGAAATCCATATAAGAAAGCGAATACGAATAAGAAACCACTCAAGAAAAATCGTAGAGCACCACCTCGTCGTAATGTCCCAAAGCCGAATCAGCCGTTTCCAGAAAATAGGTAGAATCTGCTTCCGAACGTCCCACAAGGCGTGGAGACGCTCAACCGAAAAATATCGCGGAAATAAAATAAAATTCTACTCTAAAATACAGTTCACGCAAGCGTGAGAAGGACCATAACCTGCTAGAAACAGCAGCTCAGGCAGTGGGGAACCGCTGCCGACGGAGAAACAACGGATCACTAGACTCGTATAGATGGACATAAATATTGAGTCTAGGTCACTAGCTGTACACCGAGAATGACACACTGGATATGACACCTGACTGTACGAACTAGTCAGGCTGTCATTTCCGGCAATGGCGATATCCATGTTAACATCGCATGGTAATTAATCGTGTTGTCCAAAAAGATCGACGCCTAGTGGAGATCGCATATTTGTGATCGACAGCGCCTAGTACTTACTTAATCAGCAGCAGTAGCAGCAGCAAAGCTCGAATCCCAACGGGCGACGCAGTCGAATTTTCGATCTCACGATCGCCAAACGCTAACGATAACAGTGCCACTGCAGTCGCGTACATTTATCGCGACGCCACCCACGCGTTATGACATGGCATGCTGGGAAGCAAAAAGCAAAGCACTGTCGCGCACATGATCCTGCGGTCATATGATGTAATGGCGATATCCATGTTAACATCGCAGGGTAATTAATCGCGCTGTCCAAAAAGATCGACGCCTAGTGGAGATCGCATATTTGTGATCGACAGCGACTAGACCTTTGATCTTTATCGTCTTGGCATGAAGTGAATTTTCATCTCCGTTCGCTGTACAAACGGTCATTCGAAAAAATGACGGAGAATGGCCCTCCTGGAAGCGACGGAGCTATAAATCGGGGAACGGTTCAGAAATCGTCCACGATGGCAGATCGCGAATTTCAGTCGTTCGATTTTCCCGATTTTGCCGTTCTGGTTTTTCTTCGCTGAGTAAGCGTTTATTCCTCTCTCGCAAAACTTACGGGCTGAGTCTCACTGCTTGTTTGACCGTGTATATTACATGAAAAACATGGTACTAAGCATGTGCATGCATCAAGTGATGATACCAAGACTGTTAGTACCAAGTAGGTACCAACAATCTGAGGATCAGCTAACGCATTCTTTACATTTTCAGAATCCACTCAAGCGGGCTACTTGCGCCCGGTTGCGGGATATGTGTTTTCACGTAAAAAGGGATTCGCCCAGGGATTCGCCCCTATAACTTTCGCCTCGCTGCCCGTATTAACAAAATAGGTACGGTTTTGGAATGTTGAGGCTCTTGCGCATCGATTGCACTCATCATCCGATATACCCCACGAGCGGGTGGGGTATAGCGGATGCTCGATTGAGCGTTCGGAGGGTTGAGCGAACCAAATCCCACGCAATTCTAAGATTTGCTTCAGTTCTTGCAACAACTGAACAGCATACACCTACCGATATGTTACCGATACCGATATGCTTCCTTAGACGCATACCAGTAGGTCTTAAAAGACCCCGATCGGAAAAAATGATTTTTGCGGTCACGAAAAATCATTCAGTGATGCCCTAAACCCTGAATTTCCGATCCCGCGGCTCCGTTGCTAAAATCTCCGTCATTTTTTCGAATGACCGTTTGTACGTGTTATGAATTTAGATATGGGTCATCTGAATGACCATCTCCGTTCGCCTTTTTCTTTATTTGCTATGTATGAGGAAAGCGAACGGAGATGGTCAATCAGCAGCAGCAGCAGCAGCAGCAGCAAAGCTCGAATCCCAACGGGCGATACAGTCGAATGTTCCATCTCACGATCGCCAAACGCCAACGATGACACTGCCACAACAGTCGCGTGTATGTACCACGACGCCACCCACGCGTTATGGCATGGCATGCTGGGAAGCAAAAAGCAAAGCACTGTCGCGCACATGATCCTGCGGTCATATGATGTAATGGCGATATCCATGTTAACATCGCATGGTAATTAATCGTGCTGTCCAAAAAGATCGACGCCTAGTGGAGATCGCATATTTGTGATCGACAGCGCCTAGTACCTTACCTTAATCAGCAGCAGCAGCAGCAAAGCGCGAATCCCAACGGGCGACACAGACGAACTTCCGATCTCACGATCGCCAGACGCTAACGATGACAGTGCCACTGCAGTCGCGTACATTTATCGCGACGCCACCCTCGCGTTATGACATGGCATGTTGGGAAGCAAAAAGCGAAGCACTGTCGCGCACATGATCCTACGGTCAGATGGCCTAGTGGAGATCTCTTTTTGAGATTGATCCGCCTACAGTAGTATTTTAAAATGCATGGTCGCTTCGCTACCATGCAACAAGTTTTCTAGTCAGCTGCGGCTACATAACCCAGCTTGCATGACACATATGACACATATGTGAATGGAACCCGGCCGGTGCACGTGGTAACAAAGTCTTTGAGAAACGCAGTTGCTAATATTTCTTGAACAGAAAAGCCGAAAAGCACAACTGAAACAAAATGAGGTATTCAATTCCGTGCATCTTATCAATTTTCCTCGCAGGTATTTCTATTTTCTTCTTTCGCGTCTGAATAGAGAGGCAAATTTTTTCGCAATACCACACTCCGCGTTTGTATAAGGCACAGTTTGTCTTCCCCTTCGCGAGAAGCTCATGTTTCGTTCAATCCCCCAGGTTTTGCAGGCGTCGCATCGCAGGATACGGGTCTCGAAACAAGCGGAGGTGAGATGAACTAGCACAACAATCTTGCCCTGCTTCTGCTCTTTAAGCGTGGTATTGTATTCAGCTTCTGCTTTCACTCTGCGTTTGCTCTTGAAACATACCCTACTTTCCTTGAATCTTCGTTGTTTGTAGCAAAATGAACATGCTGCAAGATGTGCGTTTGATCTGCTATCTTCATTTTCTGTTCTCAGGCGCTTGGAAGAGGGTGTATAGGCCATCTGATAGATCCAGATATGGCTCGGCCTCCAACTGTGGAAAGTTTCTATGGGAAGACGACTCCGGTTCCCCTTCTCTTGCTGCTTGTCAAGCGGCTTGCGATGCTGCAGAAAAACATGGATGCAACACAATAAATTACAATGGTATGCAAGGGACTTGTTACCTGAGGAAATGCGAATACTGTGTCGAAAACGATTGCGAAATCGTCCACGACCCTCATCGATACAGCGTTTTCACGAAGATTCCCGATGACCAACAGAAAAAGCCAGTAGAAAGACCTATGTCCAACTCGAAGTCAAAGTCGAAGTCCAAAGCGAAAGCGAAAACTGAGCTGTGAGACACGCTGAGCGCTTGCGAACGGTAAGTCCTCTTTCGATCGCATTCTGAGACTTTCCAAGATCCTCTTGAAACCCACTGCCGAGCAAAAAGGTGGACCGACTCCTTCAATTTTATGTTTAACTTTGCGTGTGAAAGCACCAGCGTAAAGTTTTAGGCTCTCGGACTTCTCAACTCTAACGTTGATGTAGGCTCTCGGACTTCTGTACCGGCAGTGGGTCTCACCCTCGCACCCAGAGTTCGACTTGGTCTATTCAATTGACTCTGATTCGGCCGGGTTTCCTCACCCGGCAGAATCCAACAGCCTTGCAGTTTGCTTGAGAATGGCCGTCGTGTAATAGCCTTGTGGCCCTCACGTGCCACGCGAAGTCCAGGCAGCTTCTTAGGTTTGAGGGTATCGAAATCAGGGATGCCAGCTGAATGTAACCACAACCTTCTGCTGCTTCAACTCTGCGCTGTCCAGTTTCACTCAGAGGAATTAAACCGTCTCCACTTCGGGAAGCGCTGTGAGCCGAGATAACTTGTGCGGAAAGCTCTACCGATGGCCGCGCAAAACTTTGTCCTCGGAAGCCGTCCTGCCTGACACGAGCACGTGGTGGATACCTCGAGTCGTTATGTGCTGACAGGAGGACTTGGATATATATATATTTGTTTTCAGGTGCAACTTGTTGGTCACGGATTTGGTACCGGTACTCGGTGGATTGAGCTTCGGAGCTTTCACACTAGCAGATATCCGGAGTGTTGGAACAGCGCACTTCTTGCTTTTGAAGCTCGAATTGCAAACATAGTAAATGAAGTTTAGTGCTTCGGACAGTGCATCTTTCCGTCCCGATATGAGTTAAAGTATTCAGTGTATCCTTCCTCCTCGACGCCGCTCAAAGGATTCGCAGGTGGAAAAAGTCGATGCTCCCAGTCTGAGCTAAAGAACTGGACATACATTAAGCGCTTATCGTGTAGAGCTATAGGTAAGAAATCGTCAGGCTAGAAGAGCACATCGTAAACTGCTGCACGATTTCACTAGAGTTGAACTTAACATGGTAGTCGTGTGATCAACCCGATGTAGTATGACCGTGCACATTATTTAGTTTATGTGCACTTTATTTAGATGATGAGGGCCACTGCTTTGTGTAAGGAACAATATCTCGACCTATTAATATGTAAGCCAACCCGCAAAACGCACTGCTTTCGGAGACGATGGTGCGATACATGCATAAAACCAAATTTTATGCAGTGTGAAAGTTTCTGTTACCACTTAAGTAGTTTAAGCAACGAGATGTGTACAAGCACTGAAGAAGGAGAGCATTTGGGTCTATCACAAAGGATCAATGCTACAAGTTTCCATGGTTTGTAAATAACACACGTAGGACAAATATGTTCCAAAACAAAATTCCCTCTGTTGATCTGATACCTAAAGTTTGCAAACTGAAAATGTGAACAATGGATAATATTTTCTAGACATTTACAATTCACATACAGCTGTAATGTAGTAATATCATTCTAGCGATTATGCTACAATAGTATATGCAGATCGATTTCAGGGATCCTTTTGAAGGAGCTATCATTACATTATTTCATACCACGACCTGTAGTGGGTCGAATCTGAGGTCCAGGGTGACTGTGTGCCCAGTTCTGTTGTGCAGCCTGCATTCACCACTCTCCCACCTCCGAATGTGATAAACATCGGCAGCACAACGCCTCGAACGACACCAATAAGACACTCCCCCACTGAAGCATCAGCGAGAAACAGAGAAGTAGAATGCACCTCACACTATCTCGTTGACACACAGAGAAAGAATAAGGCAGGGTTGGATAGGATAAACACACCTTATCAAGCTGCTCGACTCCAAAATGTAAAGCTGCAGATTTCATCTTTTCAGATACTGAGGGGTCTGCTGCTCCCTCCACAAAGCTATACACTGGAGGATGGTCACTTAGGGGCTGCTTGATACCATGCATACTGCTCCTCATCCCTCTCCCTGGTGATTCAGATCGATGCCGGCTAGGTGATCCAGACCGCGAACGTCCACGTGAGGAATCCCTACGTGCCTCCTGCCGTGACTCTCGTGTGTCTATAGAGCATCCTGAATCCGAGCAAGGTAGCTGGGGATTGTCCATTTTCCTCTGCGACGCATCAGCCAGCGGTACAAATGAAACCTCCGACGTCTTACTCCCAACAGTCTCGCCATCTGCACCCTCATCAGCGATCTCAGCACCATCGATAGCCTAGAACTTGCTGCGCCGGTCAAAGCACTGTGGCCAGATCACAGCTTGGTCAGCCATGAAGGATTTCAGCACTGCACCAGGCCTACGGCTTCGTGAGCCAATGAGAACGAAGGTGTGATACCAGATCTGCTGATACATCGAACGCCAAGAATGCAATGAAATATGTCCAAATAAAACTGAGCTTCTTGTGTAATCAACTTACCTGCAGCAGCAGGGCATACTGGCTCCGGACACCGGGCTGCCACCAGCTGTGCAGCCATGGACAGTCCCGTTGCCACAAAGGAGGCGTCCTGCAACAGAAAGGGGTGTTCCTTGGAGGCCACTTCCAGCTCCAATACCCCCCAGCATCCCTCTGGCAGGAGGATGGGTATGTAGTTTATTGATGTGTTCCGAGAAGTTGTGGAGGTAGTCAATATTTGGCAAGACTGGCACGCCGCTGACGAGGACGCGGCGTGCTCCATTGGCAGTGGCATCCCGATCATTTGAGGTCCAAGCGCATCCTTTGTGTTTGCAGCCACCACCTGCCGAAATTCGAACTTTAGTTAGGGATGGACGGGCATCCTAAACTCCACAACTTTAATACGCCAACCAATTCAGTTCCCTTGCACGAATAAACAAGCCATCCAAGGGTCCTTCGCCTCTCCTGTATCTTTACTGTCGATGAGCTCGTCTGTCAAGCATCATAAAATCATAGTGAAGATCTCACAGCTGGGCTCCAGGGCTCCAAAAGCGAGGCAAGCAGAATATTAAACTCCATGGCCAACACCTCCCAGGAAGACTAGACCTGGTTCACAGCAGGGGAGATAGATACCCAGGAAGACTAGACCTGGTTCACGGCAGGGGAGATAGATACCCAGGAAGACTAGACCTGGTTCACGGCAGGGAGATAGATACCCAGGAAGACTAGACCTGGTTCACGGCAGGGGAGATAGATACCCAGGAAGACTAGACCTGGTTCACGGCAGGAGATAGATACCCAGGAAGACTAGACCTGGTTCACGGCAGGGGAGATAGATACCCAGGAAGACTAGACCTGGTTCACGGCAGGGAGATAGATACCCAGGAAGACTAGACCTGGTTCACGGCAAGGGAGATAGATACCCAGGAAGACTAGACCTGGTTCACGGCAGGGGAGATAGATAAACAATTGGGACATCCGCTCACCTGCAGGCTAATATCCGTGGTCGATTCCCTTTCAATGGCGCTAGAGCAGGGCCCGATGGATGCAACGAGGCCCTTGCCAGCGTGGATGTCGGCAAGGCAGTCTAGGCTCTCCTGGATGATCAACCCCGGACCCTCCCGCACGTCACATGCCGGTGGTATGCATGCACAGGGGCGAGGTTATGTGGTGATCTGGGACCAAGCGCTCACCGGTCGCTCAAAACAAGAGAACGTGAAACGACGAGGGAATTTGTGACCCAATATGAAACATGTCGCGAGCACTTTTCCGATGCCTATCAGTGATCGTGGTAAATCCTCAAAACTCTTGACTCAGGGAGGTCGTGGCTTAGGGGCCAAAGATCTCCATTTTGGTCCCAAGCTGCCAGCTGGACGGGCTTGCCTGAGCTAGCCAATGGAGGTCTCTGCGTGTCTGGATATTCTCCATGCTCGGATCATCGGTGAACAGCATCATCATTCTCCTTCGTATAGAATCTGCAGCACCGCTCGACGGGTTGCTTCCTCCTTCTGCGGTTGTTGTAGCAGTTACCGCGGGCTCCGGGGCTGATGCCGGGGCAGTGCCTGGCGCGGGGTGCGGGAGAGCCGGTGTCCCGATAACCTCTGGCGCCGGGCGCTCCAGGTGAACGTGAACGCCGGCGGGAATGCTGGAGGCAGGCTCAAGCGCCCCGCTGCGCTCCCCCTCACCCTGGGTGTCTTGATCAGAGTGAGCACTTTGCTCATGCTGTGGCGGTGGCGCAGGTGGCTGCTCCCTCTGCGGGCTGAGAACCGTTCCAGACCCGGTCTTACCAGGGCTCAGAGTGACACAAACGACCTGCACACCCCATCACCTCCGTCATTTCAGCTTGAACCGGCTGGGTCGTTCAGCCAGACGTTCCTGAGAATCATTGGCGCATAGCACCGGGCTCTCGTATTGGCCCAATGGTGGACGCGCCTCACAGGGTCGCTGAGTGCGGTGAATGGTGGACGCGCCTCACACGGTCGCTGAGTATGGGTGGCGCGTGTCACCAGGTGCAGAGCGGTAGGAGCCTCGGCCATCGCCGCCCCTTGACTCGATACCTTTGATGTATCGAGAAACCAGGAAATGCACACGTGGCTCATAAATCAAAATGTCCATCTGGCTGTGCCGAGAACTTAGCACATCCAAAAGTAGGGACTGGAGGCACCGAGCGGCATACGTGGAGAGCCGGGGAGTGCAGCTAAGGGGCAATGCCAAAGCAGAAGCTTGCTACCTTTGCGGCTGCTCTGAGTCGCCGCGCACGCCAGTCGTCCGAGCTGCCAGCAGCGCCGGCAGCAGTGGTACCTGCAGCGAAGTTACCTGAGGAGCTCCTGCTCCGGTTTGTAAGCCCTACCAGGTCTGGGATGTCCACTTCGTCTGCATTTGCTGCGTGCTCGGCTGTGGTGTCTGTAGCGGCGGCCTCCGCTTGGCCAAACAGCGCAGCAATGCTAGCGCACGTCTTAAACTTCGGTGTGGCAGCTGTGCACCGCCCTCCACACCCCTCACCGCCCCGTATCCCAGATTGATTCAGAGTTAAGTTGAGTGCCCTTCGCGCCTCGAACCTACTCAGCTGTATAACGTGTGTCCTGATCAGAAATGGTGATGCGCAATGTCAGGGTCTCCGGGCAGTGCCAAGGGTGCAGCCGTGCCAGGGTGGATATAGTGTCCCGAAGTGTGTGCTGAATCCTTTGATCCCCGGCTCGGGTACATAGTGCAGCCGGTCTTCTGCGGCTACGGGGTGCCAAAGGAGTCGGTACAAGGATAAGCACACACTGAACGGCATGAGATCGGCCAACAAAAGCCAGCCCACCATCATCCCAGTGGATGTGAGAAGCAAATCAAGAGCAGGGCGGGGCCGTGACAAGATACCACGAACTTATACATATTCCCAACCCAGATGCAAAGCAGCATGGACAGATGATACGATGTGACCGATCATCGCCCAACAATAGTTGGTCCCAGGGTTACGGAGTGAGCGGACCCTGCTGGCATTCCCCCCAGTGGCTCACGGTCGATGGATGGGACCTGTTGGTCCATGGTTATGCCATGAATGCAGTCACACCACACAGCATGGACACCCCATGTCAAAAAAATGAAAACATGCAGGCACCTAAGTGCTCCCCACAAAAATCAAGAGAAAACACGGAAGGCGGACTTCACCAACCTCTGCATCTCCTTGCAGCAAAGGCAGACGAATCCACCGAGCTCTCCAAGAGGCAGTGCCCGCCAGAATGGCACCACAGGGACAACCGCCTCCCAAAAACCCACCTCCACCCGGCGGCCGTCCCCGTTCACAGCAATGCGCCAGTACCTCACATCAGGGTCAAAGAACACGAGTCCCCTGGCACGTGTAATAACCATGAGTGCTGGACACGGAGAGGGAGCAAGCGTCAGACAAATCCAAGACACTCCCAAATAGCGAGCCCGCAGACGAATCCCCGACGCCCTCAAAGAGGCAGTAACCGTCAGAAGGGTACCACAGGGACAGCCACATCCCATCATCCAAAGCACTCCAGTGGCCGTCCCCTTTAATAACAAGATAAGGATAAGCATACACTGAATGGCATGAGATCGGCCAACAAAAGCCAGCCCACCATCATCCCAGTGGATGTGAGAAGCAAATCAAGAGCAGGGCGGGGCCGTGGCAAGATACCACAAACGCATACATATTCCTAACCCAAATGCAAAGCAGCATGGACAGATGATACGATGTGAACGATCATCGCCCAACAACTGCTGGTCTCTGGGTTACGGAGTGAGCGGACCCTGCTGGCATTCCCCCCAGTGGCTCACGGTCGATGGATGGGACCCGTTGGTCCATGGTTATGCCATGAATGCAGTCACACCACACAGCATGGACACCCCATGTCAAAAAAAGGAAACATGCGGGCACCTAAGTGCTCCCCACAAAATTCAAGGGAAAACACAGAAGGTGTACATCACCACCTTCTGCCTCTCCTTGCAGCAAAGGCAGACGAATCCACCGAGCTCTCCAAGAGGCAGTGCCCGCCAGAATGGCACCACAAGGATAACAGCCTCCCAAAACCCACTTCCACCCGGCGGCCGTCCCCGTTCACAGCAATGCGCCAGTACCCCATATCAAGGTCAAAGAACACAAGTCCCCCTGGCACGTGTAATAACCATGAGCATACACTGAATGGCATGAGATCGGCCAACAAAAGCCAGCCCACCATCATCCCAGTGGATGTGAGAAGCAAATCAAGAGCAAGGCGGGGCCGTGACAAGATACCACAAACGCATACATATTCCCAACCCAAATGCAAAGCAGCATGGACAGATGATACGATGTGACCGATCGTCGCCAAACAACTGTTGGTCTCTGGGTTACGGAGTAAGCGGACCCTGCTGGCATGCCCCCCAGTGGCTCACGGTCGATGGATGGGACCTGTTGGTCCATGGTTATGCCATGAATGCAGTCACACCACACAGCATGGACACCCCATGTCAAAAAAAGAAAACATGCGGGCACCTAAGTGCTCCCCACAAAATTCAAGGGAAAACACAGAAGGTGTACTTCACCACCTTCTGCCTCTCCTCGCAGCACGACAGACGAATCTACCGAGCTCTCCAAGAGGCAGTGCCCGCCAGAATGGGACCACAGGGATAACCGCCTCCCAAAACCCACTTCCACCCGGCGGCCGTCCCCGTTCACAGCGATCCGCCAGTACTCATATCAAGGTCAAAGAACACAAGTCCCCTGGCATGTGTAATAACCATGAGCACTGTACACGGAGAGGGAGCTAGCGTCAGACGAATCCAAGACACTCCCAAAAAGCGAGCCGTAGACGAATCCCCGACGCCCTCAAAGAGGCAGTACCCGTCAGAAGGGTACCACAGGGACAGCCACATCCCATCATCCAAATCATTCCAGTGGCCGTCCCCGTTCACAACGAGATGTCAGCACCCCATAACGTGGCTGTCAACCACCAGTGCCCCGGCAGGTGAAAACGCCCCAAGGCACTAGACATAAATAGAGCCAGCCGCAGACGAATCCCCGACGCCCTCAAAGAGGCAGTACCCGTCAGAAGGGTACCACAGGGACAGCCACATCCCATCATCCAAATCATTCCAGTGGCCGTCTCCGTTAACAACGAGATGCCAGTACCCCATAAAGTGGGTGTCGATCACCAGTCCCCCGGCAGGTGAAAAAGCCCCAAGGCACTGGACATAAATAGAGCCAGCCGCAGACGAATCCCCGGCGCCCTCAAAGAGGCAGTACCCGACAGAAGGGTACCACAGGGACAGCCACATCCCATCATCCAAATCATTCCAGTGGCCGTCCCCGTTCACAGCGATCCGCCAGTACCCCATAAAGTGGCTGTCAACCACCAGTCCCCCGGCAGGTGGAAAAGTCTTAAGGCACTGGACATAAATAGAGCCAGCCGCAGAGGAATCCCCGACGCCCTCAAAGAGGCAGTACCCGCCAGAAAGGTACCACAGGGACAGCCACATCCCATCATCCAAATCATTCCAGTGGCCGTCCCCGTTCACAGCGATCCGCCAGTACCCCATAAAGTGGCTGTCGACCACCAGTCCCCCGGCAGGCGAAAAAGCCCCAAGGCACTGGACATAAATAGAGCCAGCCGCAGACAAATCCCCGACGCCCTCAAAGAGGCAGTACCCGCCAGAAGGGTACCACAGGGACAGCCACATCCCATCATCCAAATCATTCCAGTGGCCGTCCCCGTTAACAACGAGATTCCATCACCCCATAAAGTGGGTGTCGATCACCAGTCCCCCGGCAGGTGAAAAAGCCCCAAGGCACTGGACATAAATAGAGCCAGCCGCAGACGAATCCCCGACGCCCTCAAAGAGGCAGTACCCGTCAGAAGGGTACAACAGGGACAGCCACAATCCCATCATCCAAATCATTCCAGTGGCCGTCCCCGCTAACAACGAGATGCCAGTACCCCATAAAGTGGGTGTCGATCACCAGTCCCCCGGCAGGTGAAAAAGCCCCAAGGCACTGGACATAAATAGAGCCAGCCGCAGACGAATCCCCGACGCCCTCAAAGAGGCAGTACCCGCCAGAAGGGTACCACAGGGACAGCCACATCCCATCATCCAAATCATTCCAGTGGCCGTCCCTGTTGACAACGAGATGCCAGCACCCCATAAAGTGGGTGTCGATCACCAGTCCCCCGGCAGGTGAAAAAGCCCCAAGGCACTGGACATAAATAGAGCCAGCCGCAGACAAATCCCCGATGCCTTCAAAGAGGCAGTACCCGTCAGAAGGGTACCACAGGGACAGCCACATCCCATCATCCAAAGCACCCAAGTGGCCGTCCCCGTTAACAGCGAGATGCCACAACCCTATGGCGAGACGTATTCCCGTTCAGCTATGATGGCCCGAACTCCCACCCATTCGGACCTGGCACAATGACACCGTCACGTAAGTCCCCCAGCTTACGCCTGACGCGCGAGATCCAGCAACCCGGACCTCGTCTATCAAACAGACCGGGCCTCTCCACCATAAAGCGCCGCAAAAAGCCCCACAAACGCCTGCTGTGGTAACCCTTTTGTGTCATCCTGTGGAAAACAAGAGCTATGTTGTAAACTAAGTCTTGCCAAAGGACACATCTCTCAGCGAACCGATGCAGTTGGCTCGTGACAATCCCATACTTAGCTTTGTCGGCCAAGTACGAGTCATGTGCAGGGTACCTAATGACCTGGATGTCAGCATATTGTGCATCCAGTCGTTTGTCATATATGGCAGTCATAAGGCCTCTGCGCCTATTTTGCTTGATGAGTATGTCCATGTAAGGGACACGCACACCCGCATGTGCCAAAGATAGACTCAAAATGTGTTTGGGATAGATCCCTGCAGTGCCGGATTCGTTCAGATATAGATAGTCTTCCATATCTGGAATGTTGAACGCCAGCAAGTCATCAACGTATCTACAAACGAAAAGAAACCTGTGCGCGTCATGAAAATTCCCCGCCTCCACAAGTCTGCGCATGAACGCAAGCTCATACGTAAAACAGTAGAGGTTGGCAATGAAGCCCGCACAGGTACTCTTTCATCCACCACAAACTGCAGAGGGTGCTGTTCGAGGTGGCCAAGTCTGCCTATCCCTTGGCGTCTGCATTGCACGATGACTTCGCGGGCTACCTGACCTACTCACGGAATCATTGCCCGGATGTGACAGTGCTGGATGCGGAGGGACCGGGCCAGCATGTGCTGTTTGATGTGGCCACGGCGCAGCCGATGTCAGACGCGCACCTGGGAGCGGCCATGATGGCCCCCGGGGCGGCGGCGAAGAAGGTAGAGGAGAGCAAGGTGGCGACGTACGGGGATGTCCGCCCACATCACTTCATACCCTTTGGGGTGGAGGTGTACGGTGGGCTGGGGCCTGCGGCGTATGGATTCCTTCGGAAGACGCAGCGGCGCTTCAGGGAGCGGCGGTACATGGAGGCGAATGCGGAAGGGGGAGAGCAGGTGGACGGCGACGGGGACGAGGACGAGGACGAGGACGAGGAAGCGGCACGTGGCGGGGCTGTGGGCTGGAAGGAGAAGTGGGTCCGGCTGCTTTCTTTCGCGCTTGCACGGGGGGGTTGCAGGGCTGATCATCAGGCGGGCTGTAGGGCGATGTCCGGCCGGAAGTGGGTGGCGTTGGGCTAGCGGAGGGCGTGTGGGAGGAGGCATGGGCCCGGACCTGGATCGGGGGGAGGCGGACCGACGGGAAGGGGCGGAGAGGTTGGCACTGATGGACAGAGCGTGGGAGGACGCGTTCGAGGAGACAGACTATGCCACGCAGGATGGTTCTGGCGGTGGGACGCAGGAATCTGAGGGAACGCAGCGTGAGCGGTCTGGGCAGGCTTCCGGTGGGGCAGGCGAGACAGGTGCGATGGCATCGAGGCTTTTGGAGAGCATGGAGGATGTGCGGCGGGAGGTGGAGCATCTGGGCACTGTGGGGGGTCAAGGAAGGGGCACCGCCGAGGCGCGATCTGGAGGGGCACGGGTAGGCATAGGCGGGCTCAGCCAGGTGGCGTCAAGTGTCGAGGATATCTTGAATGAGTGGGATGACCTTTTGTCGCCGGACCGGAGGGTGGGATATGGACTCAGGAGCAGAGTGGGGCCTCGCCGGAGCAAGCAATGGCCTTGGCTGAGGGAGGGGTGGCCACCTTGATGGGGGCGAGCAGGCGGGTGGCCGGCCTTCTTGGGGCGGTTGATGGCATGGGGGGAACTGATGAGGGTGACGGGGGAGATGTGGGGAGGCTCGCGGGTGGAGTTGACACACGCCGGGCCCCTCAGAGCCCGGGGCCCCATCCTGGCAGCGATGACCACTTACAACAGGTTGCGCGGCAGCATACGGCATCTCATCAGCTTCCGTGCCCACCGGGCGAGGTTGCTGGCCGTGCCGGAACTAACAGTGAGCAGCTATCGGGAAGGCAACGACCGGATGGTGAACTATCGGCCACCGGGAGGGCTTGGGACACGCAGGCAACTGTGGGGATGGGACCCCAAGTAGGAACAGTGCGGCATGACAGTTACAGCGCAAGTGTGGAGCGCATTGCTCAAGTTCGCAGCTTCCTCGCAAGGCAATCACAGCAAGGGCTTCAGTCATGTGGAGTTGGTGCTGGGGCTAGAGGGCTACAGGCGCAAGTCGGTGGTGGGTGCGCAAGTTCGGATGAGGGCAACCCAGTTTATCATTCTCAGCCCCTTGAAACAGCGCTTGGACATTCTGGCCGTGGCGTGGGTGGGCAAGCTCTCTTGAGACCAGGCTCTAGGGCGTGTAGGGGGCAGCCGGGTGCTGTGGGATGTGGGCTTGGTGGTGGAGGGGTGGCTTGGTTGGCGGGGGTGAGCCGGCTCCAGAGACAAAGCAGCAGTGCGCCGGCAGGACAGCCGCAGAGGGCTCAGGTGGCCCAGTGAGGCTCAGGGAGCAGAGGGGTGGTCTTGCGCGTGGGCTTGGTGGTGGAGATATGGCTCGCGCAGCTCGGGGGCAGGGATGAACCGGCTTCAGGCACAAGGCGGCAGTGCGCTGGCGGTGCAGATGCAGAGCGGCTCGGGTGGCTCAGCGAGGCTTAGGGGGTCCCATTATTCACTAGTGAGCTCCGGAGATTCCGGACAAGCGTCCCGATGTGTGTGCTGAATCCTTTGATCCCTGGCGTGGGTACATAGTGCAGCCGGTCTTCTATGGCTACGGGGTGCCTAAGGAGTCGGTCCAAGGATAAACACACACTGAATACGCACGTAAGCACAACCCCCTCCACCGTAAGATGGTGACGTACAGGGATGTGCACCTGCATCAATCGATACCTTTCGGCGTGGAGGTGTATGGAGGGCTCGGGCCTGGGGTTGGATTCCTGAAGAAGACATCGCGCAGTCTGGGCAGGCTTACGGGGGCGCAGGCAAGGCAGGATGGATGGCATCACGGCTCCTGGAGAGTATGGAGGACGTGCGGCGGAGAATATTCAAGCGGCGGAGGGACAGGGCCTACACACCATGGAGGCAAGCGGGCCCAGCCAAAAGGCCTTGTCTCATCACCTGAGCGTCCAGGCTCTCTTGGTAGAGGGGAATGCCCTCGTCTCGCCGGGCCCAGAGCGCGGGGTCTGGACTCGGGAGCAGAACGGGGCCTCACCAGAGCAGGCGATGGCCTTGGCTGAGGGAGGGGTGGCCAATTTTATAGGGGCAAGCAGGCGGGTGGCTCAACTCCTTGAGGGGGCTGTTGACGCGGGCTGTTTGGGTGGATAAGCTCACTTGATACTAGGCTTTCGGACAGGGAGCAGGGTGGTAATTCCGAGTGCAAGCTTGGTGGTGGGCAGAGGGCTCAGGCAGCTCACGGAGGTTTACCAGCTTTAGAGGCACAGATTCAATACGCACACAGAGCCCTCGCAGAGGCGCTCAGGTGGCTCAGTGAGGCTTAGGAAATCCCGTTCTGCACTAGCAAGCTCCGGAGCATCTGGATTAAGTTTTCTGGAGTGTGTGTTGAATCCTTTGATCCCTGGTGTGGGTACATAGAGCAGGTGATCTGCTGTGGCTACAAGACATGGCGCCAAAGGTAGCGGTCCAAGGATACGCCACACACTGTACGAAATACGGCATGGATGATATAACATCCACGAGAGAGATCGGGAGAGCACCGATGAGATCAGCACACACGCACACGCTGGACGGCACGAGCTCCGTCGACAAACGCCAGCTCACCGTCGTCCCAGCGGATGTAAGAAGCATTCAGGAGCAGGGCCGGGTTGTGCCAAGATACCATCGACACATACACCTCTAAACAAATGCAAAGCAGCATCGATGAGATAAGCACGCACGCATACACTAAAGGGCACAAGGCACGCCAACCAAAATCAGCCGAGCATCATTCCTCGAGACGAAGCAAGCATACGGGTTCAGGGCGGGCCCGTGACAAAGTACTACACGCATCCTAGGCCAAGAAGCAAACGTGTAGGGCTATCGGGGATCCTTCCAACGCAGCATCGTGAGTTGCTGCCGGAAGCTTCCATGCTGCTACTCAGGCCCAGACGAGGCGGAGCCAATCAAATCCGAGGGCGGACCTTTCGGTCCTGCGGCGCCGATCTCTCGCGCGGAGGACGCTCGCTTCGCTGAGGCTTGAGAGTGAGCCGAAGAGGCGGACTGCACTCTGGCTTGTCTGTCCTTCTCCTTTTGCACTTTCTCCGCTTCCCGCTTGGAGGCCTCCCCTGATGCAAACACCTGCCAAGTGCAATGCCTCCAGCCCCCTCAAATCCGACGGCGCCGGGAAGCAGGCGTGCCAATCGTGCTGATCCAGATGGCCGGTGATTGAGGCTTGATACGCGGGGATGCTGAGTTGAGATGTGAGTCGACATGTGAGATCGCTTGGGCCTAGATTGCCTGCTCGAAGCCTTGGCTGAACGCTGCGGCCAGTGCATACACGAGGAAGCTCGACGGCAAGCAGGCGCGCCGCCCGGAGGTGAGCAATCGGGATGTCGCCAGGTGACCTCCGAGGCCCACGGTTGGCCCACGTGGCCGGTTTATATATGCATCGTCACCTTAAGATTTGCGGCCTGTGCTATTAACGGTCTCGTGGGATTGATCAGCGTCTTTCGATCCAGCTTGTAACTCTTCGTCGGCTCGGCGTGGCTGGTAGCCGGATTCACCACCGTGGAACTGCGTGTGACGTAGGCCACCGCTGTAGGCACACAGCAATCGGGTCAGCACATCGGCGCTCGGGCGCCCCCAGGTCGATGCACCACTTATTGGAATCTGCACTCTCTGCAGTTTATTTTAGCGTGAAGATTGACCGTCTAGGGTCACCACACCTCACAGGGACTCAAACCTTGAAGAAACTGTGAAACACCCTAACTACAAGGCCCATCTACAGAGTTTAGAAGAGAGCAACTGTTGCGATCAGATCAGGGCCGTCGAATCACATCGGATCGGAATGACAGCAATCATCTGATCAAAATGATAGATGAGGAGAAGATGATAGTGATTTACGGACCACACTTCACTTCACGGACTTCAGAAAAAAACATGGAAATCGATCACGGCGAGATCCCATATACCTTCCGTGATGTGATTGGTCGCCGTGTGACCTTTTGACGGGCGAACTGGTTCATGCGTTTAAGTAATTCAAAATGTTACCCCTTTTGCAATACTATCTGCTGAATTACAAGACCACTGTCGTTGCTGGACCTGAACGCCATGTTTGTTGCGGTTTCAACCCACCGCAGTGCCTCCATGCCAGCAGCCCGAGGGCGCGTGGCGTCGCGGTGAGGCAACTCCTCCTCCTGTGGGTGTTGCATTGCTATTGGACAGCCGCGGCGGGTGCAATCTGGGTTCGGTTTCTCTCAGAGATGCACCCATCTTCAGCGGCAAATTCGCGCCTGGATGGTAAAGCCCAACTTGCCGGAGCATGGAAGGCTGAAGGGGTGGGGGAGGAGTGCCGACCACTTCCCACGAAGATGTCCGTCTCCAGCTGCTTCTGCTTCTTGATGGGCCTGAGGAAGGCCGACATGAGATGAGTCTTTCTCGCAATGGCTGCAAGGGTCGCGTTGCTGTCTCCAGTGCCGTGCTCTAAGTCTCCTCCGCTTGGCTCCTCCGACGCCGCCTTTCCCCACAGACTAGACGCCGATCTGTTCCACTCCCCATTCATTCAATCCTCTGCCCTCCGCCAAAACCGCTTCGTTCAGCAAGCAGAGGGGGATTGTCCTACGATGGCAAAACCTCATTAGCCTATTGGCCACAAACGCAGATCGGTTCCTACTTGGGACCACCACCACCAGCATCCGGCCGGCCGGCTCCATTTCACAGCATCCTTTATCCGACCCAGGGAAAGGTCGCCATCAGCAGGCACTGCCTGCACGGTTACTGGAGGTGTAAAACGTTCACACATGTGGGCACCGAAGTACACCCTGCAAAACTGAAGAGAAGTCGCAGTGCATGGATGTCACCACCCTCCGTCACCATCCCTTGCCTCTCCTTGCAGTATAGGAAAACCTGACCTGTAGTCATCTGTCATTCTGTCATGCTGTCATCAAAACTTATGTCATGGATAACAAGTACTAACAGTACACACAAATGTATTCCACAACCACGACAGAGTCTGTCGGGTGTGGTCATGGATCGTGTGACTGAGAGTCCACAGTCGACAGTATTATTGTGTCGACTGTAGTGACTGATTATGTACTCGTATCGCCCAAGAGAGTATTTGGCGGGAACTCAGAACAATAAAGGTGGCTGTTGTGTAAACAGCCGCCATTACCTTATATGCTTTAACGATATCATTGTGATAAGTTATTCACTGTGCAATCTGCTTGTTAGATAAACTGTATCTCAGATTATTAGATCTACGTTATCCTAGGTTATGGGCCCACACAGGTGTTAATCCTGCGTGGTGACTTCGTATATGTCAGATCAGAACCCGGATACAGGGATATTCAAGCACACTCGGTCTCGAGAGAAACTACCTACAATGATGGAAGGTATTGAAGAGCCGGAGGAGAAGCCAGAAGTGAATCTGAGTAGAGAGGATCAGTTGTCAGTGCTATTAATGAGGCAAATGGAAATGATGGATATGATATCCCGTCGGCTTGCAGCCTCAGAGGAGAAGCAGGAAGTAAAATCAGCAGCAACACTTATTACTAGTGAGAATGCATCGAAAGTTGTGCAGGCTGTGTTGAAATCCCTGACAACTGTATCAAAGTACACAGGAAATGAAAGGAATCAGTACGAAGCCTGGACTAGGTTTAGTACACAGTTAGAATCAGCAGTGAGTTTCTATCCTGAGCTGAGAGAACTAGTAAACAGTGAGGAATCAATCAGTGACGTAGCTAACATGAAGGATCTGGCTGATATGACACCAAACACCAATCCGTTCGCTGAGGACGGTGGTCCACCACCGAGTATTGTGACAATGACGGGTTCAGCTACAACTGTGAGTGCAGTGATATCGGCTGTGCTGATACAAGTCACTGAAGGGGATGCTTCTGACTTGGTTCGTCGCTGCGAGAACGACGGTGTCAAAGCTTATCGGAAACTGCGTGCACGGGTAGAGCCTCAACCATTTGGACAGCTGGCGGCGTCAATGAATCGTATGACGAGGCTCACTGTGAACTCAACAAGCGAACCAGTAAAACAGCTCAGTTGTTTTGCAGACCTACAATCGTCTATCTGCCAGTATGGTGGAGAAAATCTGGACAGAAGAACCATCGAAGTGGTGGCGCTGGCGTTTGCCGTTTCGGCTTTGCCCAAAGAGTATGCAACAGTGGTTGCTGACCTTGGCCGAGAGGCGAAACCCACTTTTGAGCTGTTGCTTCAACGCAGTGACTTCTTCTATGTCAATGTCCTGCAGGAGCGAAACCCGTTAAAAGACTATGCTGCTCCCGCAGAAGACACCGATACAGCAGCGGTGGCTAAAAGCCTGCTGGGTGACCAACGATGGCAATCGGAGGAGAAGAAAGTAAATGAGAAGAAGCACCTGGTATGTGCAGTGTGCACGGGTGGACACTCTTCAGAATCCTGCTGGCTTATGTATCCTCAGAAAATGGAGGAGTTCATCAAGAACAACCCTGCAAAGGAGTCACTGTGCAGGGAGCGACTTGCAAAACGGAAGAAGCGTATGCTGGCGTCAAAATCTGGTGAGGTCATCGAGAAGGCTGCGGCAGCGGTGTCATCATCAACTGAGAAAATGACGGACGAAGAAATCTGGGAGGCGGAGGAGCATGACGAGGTTCCCTGTGCTTGTGTGGCACTGCAGAGTTGTGGTGGTCAACTCGGTGTGTACACCGGAGACGTGCTTCATGACTCGTGGGTGTACGGAGTGTCTCAATCAGAAGAGGATCTTCTTGATCTACAACGAGAACTCGTTTCTCAACCGTCTATGGTTGCCAGCACTGTGGAGGTCGTACAACGGCGCGTGCTTCACTACGACTCAATGGCTACGAGAACAGTGCTCAACGACTTGGCTTTCTTTGAGGGAGGCATACCGTACGTGCCAGACTCACCGTTTAATCTGTTGTCTGCAGTGTGCTTGGAGGACAAGTACGGGTTGTATGGTCAACTTCTTCATCGTGAGCTGGTGAGCACGAGCGGGAAGTCTCGATACAGGCTGGTTCGAGACGGAAAAATCTTTATCTTACCGGAGTATGTCGATACTGAAGCAGCCTGTCCTACAGTGCATCAGAAGGTCTTCCGTGACGTGGTCAACTGGAAGTTCACTGACTTCCATCGCTGGAACGCAGAGAAGGGGCCTTTCACTGTGGATATGTGTGCTGATAAACACAACACGCAGCTACCGGAGTTCTACTCGGAGGAGAACTCAGTCTTCGACCACACGCTGGCGGGACAATCTTTTTATGCGAACATGCCCTACGTGGACACTTTTATTGGAAGGCTTCTGGTGAAAATCTTCACTGACTTTGCGAAGGACCCGGCGTGTACCAAGTTCTTGCTGGTGCTTCCTCACAAACCTCATGCTGTCTGGTGGGGACTGACTAAGAAGCTGGAGGAGTTACAGACGTACTCGAAGGGCAGTGTTATTTTCTCAGCATCGAAGGACCAGTGCTATCGTGTAGAAGAACTGACGGAGTCAGAGCCAGGGCGAGTCTGGATACAAGGAACACCCTGGGCAGTTACGGTGTTTTACCTTGACCAGTTTACTGTGGGTCGTATTGACGCCAAAGTTCTCGTGCATCTACGACTGGGACACCTCTGTGACAGATATATTGGCGTTATGGACACACAAGGTGTGAATCTTGGTGTGAGCTCTGAAGAACTGCGTGCCAGTGAGGTGACAAAGTGCTCTGAGCAGTGTATGTCGTGTCAGGTCTCCAAGGTGACGAGACCCTCGCAGACTATGGACCGAGGACGTGTACCCAAATCGGTGAGAAAGACGGTGGAGAAGACACAGGCATCTACACGACTTGGGCAGCTCACTTTCACGGACCACGGTGGTCCGTTCAAGATATCGCGGGGTGGTTTCCGTGGATACACGATACACGTGGACGACTACTCTGGACTTGGGTGCATTTATTTCTGGAAACGCAAACTGGAGTATCTCCCAGCGTTGCATCTTTATCGAGACCTTGTGCGGACTACTGGTAGAGCAATTCTGGGAGAAGACTTACGTGTGGAAGAGCTCGTGTATGATCTGGACCTACTGGTTATACAGTCTGACAACGACTCGACAATCATTGCGGGTCAGACGGCTGAGTACTGTAGACAGAACGGCATCCTCCAACGTACGACAGCACCTTATCTGCACGAGAACAATGCACGAGTGGAGTCGTACAATCGACTACTGCAGGCAAAAGCCAGAGCTATGCTTTTGACTGGGGGTCTCTGTGCAGGTATGTGGCCGCTGGCTTTTCGTCATGCTGTGTACTTGCTGAACCGTGTGGTGAAGGCCGAGCTCGGTATGATGTCAACTATGGACGTGCTGCAGCAGAAGGTGGACTTGAGTATTCTTCGTATCTTTGGTTGTCGTGCTTATGCTTTCATTGATAAGTCACTGCGAACGAAACTGGCTGATCGAGCGACACCTCTTCTGTACGTGGGTCACGACGATCGATCGCCTTCGTATCTTCTCTACTGCACGTCGAGGAACAAAGTCGTACGGTGCGGTATGGTACGGTTCGATGAGCGTGTCAACGATGTGGGAAAGCTGGTGCTCAGCTGGGATCCTTCGGTGGTGGTACCACTACGGTCACTATTCAACTGTGTTCAACTGGACGCACCGTACTTCGAGAAGTTCACTGGTTCATCGACTTTGATTCTTGATATCGCGATCTATGCTCCCCCCGACTCAGAAAAATTCACAGGTGTTGTGAAACTTCAGTCGCGCGCGAGTACGTTCTGGGCACCGGTGAGTTTGTTCCTCGAGCAGAGCGTGACTAACCTGGATCTGCTCAGGAAGATCCTCAGCGAGCAGACTGTCAATCGTTTCTATCCCGTGTTCGCTTTTGCAGAAGTGCAGCTAACAACAGGAACAGAATGGGAGGAAGCCGTGGTCTGCACCAATGCTCGAGGAGAGCACCGACTGCCCTATCAGGTGCTTCTACTAAGGCATTGTGGACACACGGGAAAATCAGTCGACGTCGCCGAGACTTCAATTCGTTTCCAGGTGCAGCACGTGGCTTTGGCAGCAGTGAAGCAGCAGTGGCTGCCCAATGGAGTGACTTGTCCGAAGAACTGGCCGCAGCTGGTGAGTGCACCGGACGCAGTGCAGTGGCAGGCATCAGACTACAAAGAGGAGTGCGCGCTCATCGACGTAAAACATGCAATCGTGCCAGTGAAGAGTCTTCCAGCAGGTGTGAAGTCACTGGGAATGAAGGCTGTTTACAAGGCGAAGTTCGACGCTGCGAATGTTCTCACTGAGCGTAAGTCTCGCTGGGTTGTTTTCGGCAACAAGCAGACTCACGGTGTGAACTATGAGGAGGTTTATTCCCCGTGCACGCAGCTGAACACACTGCGCATTCTTATCCAACTGAGTCTTATTCTGGGACTGCTGGCTTTTACTATGGACGTTGTGACCTGCTTTCTCAACGGTAATCTGGACCTCGACGCCCCTCTCTTTGTCAGGTGGCCAGATAACCGTATGATACGTGGAACTTATTTTGGCAGACTGGCAAAGAGCGTGTACGGGCTCAAACAGGCTCCCAGAGTATGGTACTTCACGTTGAAACAGTGGCTTCTACAGTATGATACTATGCTGGCTGTTTCAAACATCGACCCGTGCTTGTTCTACATTTTTCGACCAAACGAGCTCATCGTCTTTATCTACATCCACGTTGATAACTTCCTTATACTGACATCCAGTGAAACGTGGAAGACCAATTTCTTTACATCCTTCAACAGTACCTATCCCAGCGTGGACGAAGGTGTGCTGACCGATATTCTGGGTATGCGAATGACCTTCCGTGACGCAGGTCTGGTGAGAGAATGCCGTATGAGCCAGCAGGGCCTTATTCACCGCATCCTCGAGAGGTATGGTATGACCGACTGCAATCCTGCTTTGTCTCCTATGGAGCCTAAGCTTTCGCTGATGCCTGCAGACCCGCAGGAAACTGCGGCTACCTATCCTTATACCAATTTGGCCATGGAGCTTATGTGGCTGGCGCGCTGCACGCGACCGGACATCCTGACAGCAGTGTGCTATATGGCGCGCTTTATGCACTGCTTTAATGCGACACACTGGCAGCACCTTCTGCGTATACTCCGATACTTGAAGGGCACTGTTGACGACTGTCTTACTCTTCAATGTAGTTCACCGGCATCTCACACTGCTGAACTTGTAATCTCAGCCTACTCGGACGCAGACCATGCAGCGGACAAGGTGACGCGCCGGTCTGTGACGGGCTCGCTGGTACGACTCAATGGAAGCACTGTCATGTACTCATCGAAGTTGCAGAAGACTGTTGCTGTGAGCACTGCAGACGGCGAGCTGGTGGCGCTCTCAGAGACGGCTCGAGACATCGAGCACGTGGTCAATCTGCTGTCGGAATTTGCTCCGGTGAAACTCCCGGTGGTTCTGCACGGAGATAATCATGCATCAGTCATTCAAGCAGAGAGCGCTCTGAACAACACTGCAACTCGACACATCGCAGTACGGGACCGCTATGTGGCAAAACTGGCTGAAATGGGTCGTATCCTGATAGCCAAAGTGCCGTCAGCAGAGAATCTAGCTGACTTCTTTACCAAATCAATGCCGACTGACAAGTTTCTGGTGCTTCGAGCAATCGTGCTTCGCTTCTTCCGCTCTAGAAGCACGGAGGAATAGGAAAACCTGACCTGTAGTCATCTGTCATTCTATCATTCTGTCATCCTGTCATGCTGTCATCAAAACTTATGTCATGGATAACAAGTACTAACAGTACACACAAATGTATTCCACAACCACGACAGAGTCTGTCGGGTGTGGTCATGGATCGTGTGACTGAGAGTCCACAGTCGACAGTATTATTGTGTCGACTGTAGTGACTGATTATGTACTCGTATCGCCCAAGAGAGTATCTGGCGGGAACTCAGAACAATAAAGGTGGCTGTTGTGTAAACAGCCGCCATTACCTTATATGCTTTAACGATATCATTGTGATAAGTTATTCACTGTGCAATCTGCTTGTTAGATAAACTGTATCTCAGATTATTAGATCTACGTTATCCTACAGTACGGATGCCCACGAGCTTTTAAGAGATTTCGCATACATTCATGGAAACAGTCGTCTTTTGATCAGCCCCATCCCCTGGAGGAAGCAAATTAAATAATGGCGGTTTATTATAATTTTCAACCCACGTCGAGATCTTCCCAAATATGCAAAGAAACACGACTTCCAATTTTCTAATTGGTCAATCTCCTCCTCTGCCAAAATCGAGAATATTGGATTATCGTCGAAAACGTTGTCAGCAAAATGCCTTCAAAACCCCGCGGGCATCCGTAACCACAGGGCAGACACTAGGGTAGCCTGCCAAGCTCCCAAAGAGGTGGTGACTGCCAGCACGGCGCCACCACGACACCCTAAGCACACACGCACTGCAAAGCATCAGGCGCCTCAACCGACGGGGAGGCCCCGAACGGCGTCAGCCCACCACCATCCGCGAAGCATCCCAACCCTGCCGCACACCTCCAAGCCAGGGTCAGGCGTGTGCCGCACCGGAAGCTCCCCTTCATCGACACGGCGTTCTCGAGGTCCACCGGGTTCGCAGGAGCCTCGTCAGCGCGCTTCTTGGCGTCCGGCTCCTCTTCCTCAGCCCACCTCACTCCCTTCTTCACATCCGGCCCGGTATCCTCCGCAGCCTTCGCCGGCGTCTGCCCGCTCTCAACGCCGCCCATGAGACACCTCAGCGTTCACGGCCGTCTGCGGGCGCCTAAATCCATCGATGGCCCACGCGGCGCGGATGGCAGCGAGGCCAGCAGCCCTTCGCCTCCAGTTTCCATCCTCTCCACCTCAACCCCATGGCGCGGCTCCGGTCATGAGCGAGGCGATGGTGCATGCGCTTCCCGCAGAGCCACCTGACTCAGCATTTGCCAAGCGCACCAATGGCTGCGCTTGTGGCCCCTCGGCGGCCCGCATGGCGCCAGCTCCCACGGCCTTCGTTGGAAGGGCCATTGCTGATTCAATGCGAAGGGTAGAACAGCCCGCATCAGAAGAACACTGCTGTTTGTGCATGCTCATTGGCCCGCATCGGAAGAACACTGCTGTTTGTGCATGCTCATTGGCCCGCATCGGAAGAACACTGCTGTTTGTGCATGCTCATTGGCCCGCATTGGAAAGAACACTGCTGTTTGTGCATGCTCATTGGCCCGCATCGGAAAGAACACTGCTGTTTGTGCATGCTCATTGGCCCGCATCGGAAGAACACTGCTGTTTGTGCATGCTCATTGGCCCGGAAAGAACACTGCTGTTTGTGCATGCTCATTGGCCATCGGAAGAACACTGCTGTTTGTGCATGCTCATTGCCCGCATCAGAAGAACACTGCTGTTTGTGCATGCTCATTGGCCCGCATCGGAAGAACACTGCTGTTTGTGCATGCTCATTGGCCCGCATCGGAAGAACACTGCTGTTTGTGCATGCTCATTGGCCCGCATTGGAAGAACACGGCCAGCCGGAAACCACAACTATCAGATCTCGGGGAGGGGCTAAGGAGCAGCTATGCACGCTGCGCGTAATCTATACATGTGCGCGTAATTTATGTATGCTGCGCGTAATTCATGTATGCTGCGCGTAATTCATGTATGTGCGGCCGTGGTGCGCAGGCCGCCTCCATCTCTGTGCAAGCAGGGGGGCACCTGGTCGGCTCCGCTCAGCACTTCCGGGTTCACGGCAGCCGGCTCTGAAGCGGGCAGGGTCGCCGGCATGGCTGGCGCGGCCGGTGGTATCGGTGATGCAGGCGACGGTGCCGGTTCGGAGTTTGCTGGGGGCTCTGACTCCGTTCGCGCTGCAGCATCGACTGGTGGCGCAGATGCGGGCGCCGCGGCCGGGGCCGCTTCCTGGCAGTCGAGCTGTTGGCCCCCACCACGTTCACATCCGCGACTCACCTCACCCTCCCAGTATGCAGCGCGGCGCACAGCCCTCGAGCTGCTGCGCTGACCCGCGCTCTTGAAGCTGCAGGCAAGGGCAAGGCGAGGGAAATAACCAAAGGGTTGAGCTGGGTCGTACCGGCTGCGGCGCAACTTCCGGCACTCCGCGCGGCTGCCAGGTGCCTCCCTCTGTCTGTGTGCCGGCAGTTCCGGCATGCCGAGCTTCGTGATGTGCGATCAGCTCAGCCGAGGCCTGTAGGATGTCCTGCTCCCCTGCCTGGCACGATGCCGACATTACGGTCGGGCGGGCGATGCCTTCGCCATTACCCTGCATAGGCCCACTCTCTGCCTGCGGATCCGTCTGTGTGGTTGCTGCCTCGGCGGGTATGACGTCTGTCTGGCAGTCCTTCGCCTCCGTGGTTGCGTCGCTCGTCTGACAGCTTCCCTCCGCTACCGTCGGATGGACCTCCCCAACACCCACGTCGGCGACTTCCGTTCTCTCTGTCTGGCTGCATCCAGTCGCCATGGGCACTGCCTCAGGCGCATCCGTTTGGCTGCCTGTTGCTGCCATGACCTTCGACCCGCAATCCGCGGTCTGCGTTGACGCCGCGCACCTCTGAACCGGTTGGCTCATGTTTTCTTCTTGCGGGAGCTGCTCGGGCGCAGCTGAGGCCTCGTCTGCCCCACCGCGCGCCGCCGCAGTTTGTTGAGATTGCAGGTTTTCGTCGGTGTCTCCCACCACTGAACTCAGATCGGCTCTCCCCGCAGCCTCCGCGGCAGCCACAGCAGAGTCCTCTGCGCCGACTCCACCACCATCGCCGCCTTCCCTGCATGTAACGTCTCCTTCAACTTCATTGCTTTGCACAACCGTAATTCCCGATGCCTTCCCACCGGCGTCTTCCTCATCGTCATTCTCCTCCTCATTCTCCGATCCCTCCGCATTTTGGCTTGATGTGATTGCTGTGAGTGACGCCATGCCCTGGTTTGTGGGGTCGATTTTGTGGTGCAATAAATTGCCCATTATATGCACCTTCTCTACATGTTTGCACACCGGGCAGAGCAGCTTCACCGGCAAATCTGCATTGTCCAGCCCCCCCTTCCCTTCATCCCCCGTGAGTACTTTCCGATGGAAACATGCATGAGCTCCACGTTTCAATGAGAGCCGCACGATGTATTGCATGACCGTGGATATTCAATAGCCTTGCCACATAATTAACAAATTTGCTTTCTGGTGCGCGTTCATCCTTGAACTGGGTACTGTGACGCCGAGTATCTGAGGCACACTGTGCCGCACAAACGCGCTTTGGCCGCACCATGCACCGATGCGGAAGGATTCAGCGCACACTTTGGAAAGTTCCTCCGGCTCCCGGTGGTGTCTGTGCGTTGTGTGAGCGTTTCTCCTGAAATCCACTTTCTTGCTGAGAATCAGCGTCCTAGCCACCAGACTCTTGCGGGAAAGCCACGTGGCCATGCCAGTGAGTGCCCGAGTCCGCGCAGCAGAGATTGGACTTCCGCGCGGGGACCACACAACAGAGAAAGAATGATGGAATTAGGAGCAAGCCGCGTGTAAGGAAGCCGCCAAACCGCGTGTAAGGAAGCCGCCGCCGTACCCTGCTCAGAGGATCAATTGGACTAGCCCACAGCTAATGGTTGGCCGTCGTTCACCCACCGCAGCCACTGGACGGGGAACCTCAGTCTCGGAGGATTCCAGCTCGCCCCGTACACGTACAAGACTCTAGGTGGACCCTCTGCCTGGCCCGGAAATGTACGAGAATTCGCATGTATGTGTGAAGCGCGGACGCTGCAGAAGAGTTTGCTGCGGCCACGCGCTGCGAAAAGAGGCAGGGTATGGTGCCATCCACACTCTACAACCTCCCTGATTCTGCTGCGTCACGCGCTGTGAAAGAGGCAGGGTATGGTGCCATCCACACTCTACAACCTCCCCTGATGCTGCGGCCACGCGCTGCGAAAAGAGGCAGGGTATGGTGCCATCCACACTCTACAACCTCCCCTGATTTGGCTTCCGACACCTTCCATGAGAGTTTAGAGCTTGCACTCCCCCCGCGTGCACACGTGGCAATTTGGCTCATCAGCAACCCACTCATCCGGTGTTCCTGTTCACCAATCCACGAATCCCCGAGGCTCGTGGAGGCTGCATCACCACGTATTCCAAACAGGCCGTGCCCAGTGGTGGCCGGGCGCTCCTGGTGTTGTGAAAGGGAAGAGGCCCCAACAGCAAGCCGCATGCCGCAGCCGGGTTTTCTCTACTCCATCATTGGCGCCCTCCCAAGGAGACCCCTCCGGCGCACTGAGCGCCCGCAGGGACCCTTCACTTCACTCGCCCCTAGAGACGTACCTAGCCCTTCGTAGCCGGCCAGCCCTGGCTTCGGGGGAAGGCCCTGTTGTTTCCGTGAATTCGCAGATTTCCTCCATGACCTTGCCAGAATTGCCACCGCGCTCTTTGCCAACGGCTGGGTTTCGTCCCAGGTGAGCCTGAACTCCACGTTGTTGGTGCACGACGGGCAGCATGCCGTCAGTAGTGGCGGCTCTGGGTAGCCCTCCGCCCCTCCCGCACACTCAGCGGCTCGGGGCTGTGGACTGAAGACTGAATGACCGAGCTGCTAGATGTGCCGGTGTTGAAGGTCGGGGCGTCAAAGGTAAATACACGTGGCAGAGATGAAGGTCGGGGCGACAAAGGTAAATACACGTGGCAGAGATGAAGGTCGGGCGTCAAAGGTAAATACACGTGGCAGAGATGAAGGTCGGGGCGACAAAGGTAAATACACGTGGCAGAGATGAAGGTTGGGGCGTCAAAGGTAAATACGCTTTGGCAGAGATGAAGGTCGGGGCGCCAAAGGTAAATACGCGTGGCAGCGATGAAGGTCGGGGCGACAAAGGTAAATACACGTGGCAGAGATGAAGGTCGGGCGTCAAAGGTAAATACGCGTGGCAGAGATGAAGGTCGGGGCGTCAAAGGTAAATACGCGTGGCAGAGATGAAGGTCGGGGCGTCAAAGGTAAATACGCGTGGCAGCGATGACGGTCGAAGGTAAATACGCGTGGCAGAGATAAAGGCCGGGGGATCAAAGAGCGCACCAAGCTTGGGGTCCAACTTGGCCACCGCCTGGCGCAGCAGCTCAGCCTGCTTGTCGCTCATTCTGCATCGCCCCGTCACCGATTGAGGTGTGCCCACCACAATAGGATCTCAGAGACAAGGCCGAGGCTCCCCATCTCGTGTCCATACCACGTCCCACATCTCCATGGGGCGGGCAGTGGAAGACTTCAGGGCAAGCCATGTGCTTGCCTAAGAACTCGATAGTCGACTCGGGGTTGAGTAGGCGGCCTATTGGATCACTGATAAGTTGACTAAACCTCCAGAAAGCACGAAGCCGCGCCTGCCATACCTCTAGGGCGCTGAGCGGCAAGCGCGGGCCGCAAGGGAGGCACAGCAACGCAAAAGTCTCCTAGTGTCTTTCCATCTTTCACACTCTGTCACGATACACCTATGCGATGTCCCTCAGACTGCGTGGTGTGAAGCAGCTTGAAGCAAGTCTGGCCAAAACCCGGCGTAGAGGGAGATCATGCCATGGCAGCTTGAAGCAAGTCTGGCCAAAACCCTAGTAGAGGGAGATCATGCCATGGCAGCTTGAAGCAAGTCTGGCTAAAACCCTAGTAGAGGGAGATCATGCCATGGCAGCGCGGAACAGTGCCATGCGAAGATGAACCCGGAGTCGAGGCGGGCTCCCCTGGGAAGACTCAGCACGCATCCCAGTGGAGGGGTAAAAACATGCAAGCGCGGGACAGGGTCGTGACGCGATACCGCACACCCATGGATGACTACCCCAACCCGTTGGAATCAGCGACGAGCTCAACTGCCAGTAGTGGCATATGAGACTACGGGGTACACAGAGTAGGCGCGTGCTGGCGGCATGTGGCCCAGGCGGCAACGCATGCAGTCACAACAAGTGTTGCTGGTTAACCAGGGAGACCGAAATCACAGAGAGAACCCGGTGCAGGAGAGCCCCTCCTCGCTGACAACGAGATGGCACCCGATAGAAAGATATTACAGCGCGCAGCAACACACTTCCCCCCCCTCTTCAAGGCCCCCTGACCAAGGGCACTCGGCCATCTGTCCCCCGAGAATAGCTCTCCCTCCCACACGCATCGCTGGGCGCTCGGACTAGAATGAGCTGCGCGAGAACATATGCCTGCGCACACACTCTGACGGGACTAAGAGGGGCTCGTTGCCCACTGTGTCAACCAGGCATCAAGGGAAGTGGGCGCTGATAACACGGGATGGGCCGTTAAAAGACCCCGCCACGAGCTCCGCTCCGCGGCTGCCACTGACAGCTGGCCAGGTCCCTCGGCATCTGGCCATGCCTCCATTTGCAGATCTGTTGTTTAAAGATCGGAAAAAGCGGACACGCGGAACGACCACGCCACAGCGAAGTTCCTGTGACAGAAAGCGAGTGACGCCAGACCAAGAACACTGCACAGGGGGGAGCGCTGCCTGGAAACCTGAGAAGGAGCGCCGAGGGGAAAGATGTGCGCACCCCTCGTCGTGACCATCGTATCTGGTCACGTGTACGCTATCCGTCTGCGAGAACTGATTGTGAGGCACCCACCAAGCGCTTCTCTTCACCGGGCCCAGCCCTGACTCAGAGTCCTGACCAAGCATCCAGCACGCCGCACTCACTCCCGGTCCTATGCAGGTGTGAGGCAAGCTCCCGCCCTCCCACCGCCCTCTAAGGTCGGGCACATCGAGTCTATGCGCTCCAGTGTGGCGCCCCCTCGGGGTTCGGCAGCTCTTCCTCCTCATTCGCTCCTCCACAGGTGAAGTCAGCGCGAGGTCTGGCGCGCGCCCGATAGGGGAGAAGCCACACCGTGAGTCACTGCGCTATCACAAAGGAGCCCGCACTTACCTCGACCGCCGTAGCCTGAAGCCTTGTGAGCACATTCATCATATTCCGCATGTGGGGCATCTGTGTGTGCCACACAAAATCAGTAGATAATTAGGGTTAAGGGAGTTACGCACTCCGCAGTGACCTCGAAGCAACAGTCCAACAGAGAAAGGAACGAGGCCGGCACAGCAGGCCAACACCAATTGATGGATCGCTTCGATTGTAGGGGAGCGGCATGGAGGGGGTAAGTACAAGGTGGGGCATCAGGGAAGGTTCAAATAGGAGTCGGGCCTCACGGAGATACTGCACAGTTGGGTGCATGACGAGGGGGCAGTGCGATGAGGGCCCGTGTTGCTGTGGCTGTGGATAGGGATACAGGGAGTGAGGGAGGGTGGCAGGGAGGAGGATACCACGGCGGCACCCTAAACCCCGAAACGGGAAGAATGATGGATAGCTTGAGGGGAGCCTCACCTCAGTGCGCGTGTCGATGTTGAAGAGCGCGGGCGAGAGGTTATGACTCTTACACACTTCCGCGATCTTCTCTTTTCGTAGGGTCAGCTCCGTCTGCAGTTTGTTGAGCTTCAAGTCTAGAAGAGGCAGCAGATTGGCAAGTCCCTCCCCGTTCTCCCCGACTGTCCCCTCCCCCGGAGGCCACGGAGGCCACCATCTCTGAGAGGGCCGGAAATCAAATTCATCTCCCCGGAACTATTCCATACAAAGTTGCACACATATTTCCCTTCCCAGCCGTTTCCGGGCTTCACTCCACGTGTGTGCCCCATAAACCTCTAAACCCTAACCCCAACCCTGAAATGTGTGCGCATCATACCTCCCCCCCCCAGGTTCACAAGCACTCCTCTTATGTCGGAGTGCTTGAATTTGGAACTGGCGTTGAGGTTTCCCAGAGCCCCCTTCTTCTACGATGACAATGGGTCCGAGGTCTCTGACCGGCCGCCAGCCCCCGAGGAGCGCAACGCCACGGAGGAGCCATGGCACACACACCGCGCGGCAACTCTCCGCACAAATGCGCCGGCCCGTGTAAGCCTCCCACAGTCTCAAAACGCTAGGGGCAGGGGCAGGGGCAGGGTCAAGGGGTTGAGGGGGCAAGGGTGGGCGGCGTACTGCCGGACATCCAGCTGCAGCGGAACCCGTGCTCAAGCTTTGTGCGGGCCTGCAGCAGGGTCAGCAGCTGCTGCACCTCCTTCACTGCGGAGTCACCCTCATCCCACGACAGCTCCCGCGCGGCACTTTCCTCGCGCTTCAAATCAGCGGACCCGTTGCCTTCCTGGAAGCTGCCCTCCATCTCCTGCATCGTCCGCTGCAGATCGTCCCATTGGACGGAGTTGTGCTTAGCGTGCCGCTGCTCATCAACCTCCAGCACCTGGCATACCCCGTCCAGCGGGCCCTCTCATTCCACCAAAATGCCACCTCCGCCCAGGACTGCCCTGGCTGCGACCCGTGCATTTTAAGTTTTAGCCCCAGGGCCCCGTAAAAGCTCTAAAGGTTTATCAGCATCTTCTGCAGTTGCTGGTGTGAGGCTAGCCGTAGGGACTATGTGACTCTGCTGGGTAGCGCTCGAAATGCCAAGAGCACCGGGCTCGGCAACACGTTCTGCTGCTATAGTCACGGGTGACTGCTCTGGAACGAATGATAGATGACGATGGTGACTGTGCTGGGATGGTCAGGGTGACGCCCTCTACCCTTTCTGATGCGTTATCCACGAATCCATGACACAGGTCATACACGTGTGCACACGTCATAATTGTATCTAAGGTGGAGTCAAATTTTAGGTTTATATTTGACTCCACCTTAGATACAATTATGACGTGTGCACACGTGTATGACCTGTGTCATGGATTCGTGGATAACGCATCAGAAAGGGTAGAGGGCGTCACCCTGACCATCCCAGCACAGTCACCATCGTCATCTATCATTCGTTCCAGAGCAGTCACCCGTGACTATAGCAGCAGAACGTGTTGCCGAGCCCGGTGCTCTTGGCATTTCGAGCGCTACCCAGCAGAGTCACATAGTCCCTACGGCTAGCCTCACACCAGCAACTGCAGAAGATGCTGATAAACCTTTAGAGCTTTTACGGGGCCCTGGGGCTAAAACTTAAAATGTACACCCACCTCCGAACAGCTGTGCATCCGAGCTATGCTCGCCTCGGCCTTCACTGCTTCCCTCGACCGCCGCCGTGTGCTGGAATGAGATCGAGCAGGTTTGAGGGCCTTTGACCTCATCCGATAAGGCTGGCAGAGCCGCTTGCAACCCAAGCCGTCGGGTGCCCGCACCTTGGAGATGGTGAGCGCCGTGTGCGACACCGAGTTGTGCTCGCGGCCAGCCACGATCATCAACTTCCTTGTCTTGTCTCGGGCCCCGCACACCACCTCGAGCATCTGCACCAACAGAAACACACACACATGGAATCGCCCCACCGCGCGTACATCCATAAGCGCCCTGCACCGCCCAGGGTAACCGCCGGTGCTGCTCTGCGGGCGGACTCAAAGGAGATCTGATAGAGTGAGATCAAAGCCCAGGACCTTCGCGACGCGCCAGAGTGAAGCCTGGCTCACGCGGTATGCGCAGAAGCCAGCAGTGAAGCGCACACGCTCTTCAGGAGGCTGATGCTGGATGCAGAGGCCCTGCGGAGGCCCTGCGGAGGCCAGGCATTTGCCCGGCACCCTCGCTGTATTGGGCGGTTCTCAACAATCATTAAGTGGAGAGGCATGAATGGCCATACTCCCGGGAGATTGCGAGCTCGAAGAGCAATCAGCGCGAGAGAGTGTGCGGGGAGCCTACAGACTTCCGCAGATGCACCTGCCAGCGCGCCCTGGTCCGAAACGCACATCGGAAGCCTGCTGCAACGAAGCGGAGGAACCTAACGGGGATGGGCGAGAGTGGGAGGGGGACCTGGCTAAAGCTTGAGCTGAGCTGAGCGATGTCTTCGGGAATATGATCAATGTACTGCGTTAGCCATATATAATCATGACCCCGCCCCCCTCTGATAAGACGCCTTAGACAAAACGCTATTCGAAGACGTCACAGCGCAGGCCACATGGGGTGCTTTGAGACTTTGGTGTGCGTGCTCCCTAGCTCGTCCCGAGACCCGATGGGCTCGCAGGTTGTGGAAGGCATAGGGAGAGCGGTAGCCGAGGGTGCGATGTGCAGGTGCCAAGGGAACTCAACCTCAGGTCTCATTCTGAGACCCCACGAGCGCCTTCACCCCGAAGGACTCCACCCAGGTCATCATCCTAAGAATTGAGACAAGTTCACATGGCCCACTCGAGGCGGATCTCCCCCAGCGAGAGCCCCTCGTGATCGAGCGGCGGTGAGGGGGGTGGAAGAGCCAGGGAACATTACGCTGAGCTCTTCCTGCACTTCGGGGGCCATCTCCGCTAAATCGTCCCGAGCCTGATAAAGCTCTTTCAGTATCTCGGTGATGAGACCGCCGGTGGCAACCCCCTGGGCAATCTTCACTCGGTCCCGCTGGGCTCCCTCCCCCATCCCCCAACCCTCCACATGTCCCATCAACCCCCGGCACCCCAACCCACCACATGTCCTGTCACGCCCCCACATCCCAGCCTTCCACATCTCCTGTCACACCCCCTTGCCCTGTAACCCACATCGCATCAGGCGGCGGCGGCGGATCCACAAGATTCCACGAGGATCCACAAGATTCCTCGCCTATTCCAGTCTTCCCTGTCTGATCGAAGAGCGGGCTGGGAGTAATGCTGCTACGATAAGAACCGTCTGCAGGGGGAAGGGAACATCAGTGGGAAGGGAACCCAGCAAGGGAGGTGGAAGGAATTCGCACGTTGTGGGCCTCGTCGACGCACCTTCTTGTGCACCCCAGCTACAAGCTCGTCCATCATGGCATCATCAGAATTCCCCAGCTCGTTCGTGAATTCCGCGAACATCGGCACCTCAGGGACTCTCACTTCCAACACTGTTTGCCCCGTGCGGTGCGGAATCTGTGCCTCACTGGGCGGCGCTTCCTCCCCGGCATCTGCAACCTCTGCAACCTCTGGGATGCTCTCAATGGAACGCTCATCTGCACCCTCCTGGCTTCCAGCTGCAGCGGGCTCGGGCACGGGCGCCTCGACGAAGTAGGGGGGTGCTGTGAGATTGCCGATCATCTCGCCTCCGTCGTCGGCATATAGAGCCTGCTTAGCCATTTCAACCCCTTCCTGCAAGTGCCGTCTCCCGCCTCCAGCCACACTCCCCAAAGGCAGTCGGTCAGTTCCGTAAAGCAAACGTAAAAGGGGGGCCACCAACCTCTAACTATGGGCCTTACCCCCAGCCAAGTCATCTCCTCTCACCACTAGACTCCAACCATTTCCGGTTCAAACCCTGAGCATGCATATCCTACTCGTATACAAGCATTCAAATAAGGAAGTGGCTATCTTACTTTCAACCTACGACGCGGTGTCCGACTGCACATTGTCGGACAACTTACTACAGTACGCGTATCCATCCGACAACGTGCAGCTCTACTCTCGCAAGACAGTGGTGGGCGGACCTCTTCACCCGAGACATAAGAGTAAATAAAACATATATTTCCCTAGCTAGTTCAGTCGGGCACCGCGTCGTAGGTTGAAAGTAAGATAGCCACTTCCTTATTTGAAATGCTTGTATATGAGTAGGATATGCATGCTCAGGGTTTGAACCGGAAATGGTTGGACCGTTCGAGCATTCCGAGGGGGTTGGACCGTCCGAGCATTCCGAGGGGGTTGGACCCCGTCCGAGCATTCGAGGGGGTTGGACCGTCCGAGCATTCGAGGGTTGGACCGTCCGAGCATTCCGAGGGGTTGGACCGTCGAGAGGGTAGGACATTCGAGGTAGGACCCCGTCCGAGCATTCCGAGGGGGTTGGACCGTCCGAGCATTCCGAGGGGGTTGGACCCCGTCCGAGCATTCCGAGGGGGTTGGACCGTCCGAGCATTCCGAGGGGTTGGACCGCTAGCCTCAAGCGCGTGCACAGCTAACAACGAAAAGATGTCTCAAGAATCCAGCGGCCGAGGCTCTCAGATGTCTCAAGAATCCAGCGGCCGAGGCGCTCAGATGTCTCAAGACCAGCGGCCGAGGCTCTCAGATGTCTCAAGAATCCAGCGGCTGAGGCGCTCAGATGTCTCAAGAATCCAGTGGCCAATGCGCCGGATTTCTCAAGAATCCAGCGGCAGCTCAGATGTCTCAAGAATCCAGTGGCCAATGCGCCGGATTTTTAAAGAACTCAGTGGCGGCTCAGATGTCTCAAGAATCCAGTGGCCAAGGCGCCTGGATGTCTCAGAATCCAGCGGCCGAGCTCAGATGTCTCAAGAACTCAGTGGCCGAGAAGCTTAGATGTCTCAAGAATCCAGTGGCCAAGGCGCCCGGATGTCTCAAGAATCCAGCGGCCGATAAGCTCAGATGTCTAAAGAATCCAGCCTCTCACTGAACATTCTTTTTATGGGATATGCTGAACACCATCACCCCTTTGGCCTCCAGAACAGTTTGGGTATCGGCAACTGTGGGATAATCTTGGAATTTCGTTATGGGCATTCCCAGCAGAATGCCACATGACTGGTGGGGATGCGCCAGCCAATGGCGAACCTTGAAAGCTGCAACATGCGCGAAGGCCTGCTGCACATGCGCCTGAAAGCTGCTCCACTTCTCGGTCAACTCAGGGCTAACGAAGTTATACTTTCCAACAGCTTTCACGGTCGTGGCCATCGCCGGGTGCATCTCTTCCAGCCTGGCGACCATCTCGAGGCCGTCGGATTGCTTGTCCTCTCTCATCCGCATGTTCATCATCAAGGCGCCGGCCATCTTCTGCTTCAACACCCAACGAAACTCGTGTATGTGAGCAGCATACACGGGTACCTCCGCACCTAAGATCTTCCTCTATAGCGCCTCCAAACCCTGCGAGCTCCCTTCCGCCACCATTCCGAGCATACGTATACCTCGGAGTCGGAGAGCTGCAACTACAGCCACAGCCGGTTGCTGGAAGCGCCCCACATCCCTCCACGATACGCCTGCGATGAACCCTGACCCTTGGATCCACGAGCCCGCCACAATTTCCTGGGATGTACGCTCCTGACCCCTTGGATCTGCGAGCCCGTTACAACAATTGCCTACGATGCGCGCTCCTCAACCTTGGATCTAGGCAAAGAAAGGAGGGCTCGAAGCAAGAAGTCGGCCGCACCTGGAGGCAGTCATTGACAGCATCCAGCTGCTTCGTCTCGCTAGCCTTGCTCTGCGCCTGCGCGGCCTGCTTGGCGCGTGCGCAGGTGAGGTACGCGCCCGCGATGCTGCATGGAGTGGTCGCCTCCTCAAGCAGCTTCCACACCCTGCTCAGCACATGCCCCGTATGCCAAGCCGCTCACGAGGCGTCCCCGTGAGCCTGCAGCAGTCAGGGCAGACTTTAAGGGGATCCGCGCACAGGAAGGCTTTTAGGGTTTTCTAAAAACCCTAGAACCTCCTTTTTAAAAAACCCTAAAACCCTAAATCCCAGGGCCTGCTCCGAGGAGCTGCTCCTAGGGGCGCCCCTGGTCCTGGTTTGGGTTTCCAGAGGGCGCGGTCTCTGCAGGACGCGGTCTGGCGTGGTCTAGGGCGATAGTGTGTGGCGGCGCTGCTTTCCGCAGGTCGCTGCAGAGGGCAGCCGAGAGGGAGGGAGAGGGTGGCCGTACTCGTTGAGGGTCTGCTGCAGCATGCAGTTGTCCCAGTACACGAGGCGGGCGAGGTCTCCCGCCTCCTTCAGCTTGTTGTTGGACTGCCCGAGCTGCTCCACTTTCGTGTGCAGGTTTTTGTGCATCTTGACCAGGTCCATCTGCAGCAGCTGTGGTCCCCGGCAGCCGGGCGGATGGCTGAGCTCGAAGCTCACTGCAAGTCAGGGGCATTTGCGAACACTTGCACCCGGGTCACAGCGAGCGGGCGACCAAGCGGTGCGGCTGTTCGCGCTGGGGCGCGCATATTGCGGGCGGGCGGCGCTGCCATCCAGCTGGCAACGAACACCGGGACGCACCTTCCAGTCGGTAGAACCGGACACGCTTGGCTTCCGCCACCGCGATGGCATCGGCGGCGCAGGCGTTGTGGGCTCCTCCGCCTCCTCCTCCACGTCTGGCCACACCGATACCCCACGACAGCGCAGTCCCTCCACAAACGTGTCTGCATCCTGGTGACCACATCCTGGTGCAGTATGTAGTCACCATACAGATCATAACCGTAGGAAGCAACAAAGACGACAGCAACGATGAAGATGCATAACAGTAGTATTGTATCTTCATATAATGATATGAATGCATCATTATATGAATATGCTATATGCTATATAATATATAATATATATCATCTACATCCAGGTGGCGAAAGTGTAACCGTCAATCTTGTGGCAGACACCCACGAGGTCCCATCACGCTGCGCACCGCCGCTTGGCAGTCCATTCAGAATTTCGCAGCGGGATCTTGACCACTGAGGCGTTCCGCCACAAGGGGAGCAGGGACGGGCGCTCACCCGACTCGTCATGCATGCTGGCCAACATCCCGGGGCTGCTGAGGATCGCATCCGGGGTGACCTGTGACGCCGCTTCCGAGTCCTTCACGGCCTGGAAGAAGGGCATTTGCTGCGCACACCACCAGGGTCCCCCGCACCGCCCGCGCTTCAACACCCAGCTGCCAGCTGGACATTCCTGAAGAGTGCTCAGGGCAACGTGAAAACCTGGCCGGCTTCGCTTCCAAGCGGACTCAGAACTCGTGCTGACTGAAGTGACAAAAAAGTTGACTGCCGCCTTTCCGCCCGCCCCTAAGACTTCCTACACCACATTGCACCACACGAGCCACAGCAGCGCCCCAGAAACCCACCGCCTTTGAAATGTGGCTGGCCGTGGCCCCAGGAGTCCGGCCCCTCACCCCGGGGAAAGGAGGCTGTGGGGGGTGATGGGCGCCACCCGGGCCGACATGGCAACGACACATCATGGGAGGGGCTGGGCGAGACTTGGCGAGACCGCAACTTTCTCTGACGCGGATTCCTCTCTCTAAGATTTCATGAGAGGTGTCACTAAAGGAAGTCCGAATCCAGTATCACACACACAGCATGGGTGGCCGCATGGCCCGTGGACAGGAATACAAAACATGATGTACCTACATGCGGGTCACAAAGCACACAGGTGCTGGCAGGGTCACAAGGCGCACATGTGCTGGCCGCATGCCCCCCGGCGGCTCACTTCATGTGCACTGGAAATGTTGTGGGCGTGGATGACAAAGTAGAAACAGGAGCACACAGATTCCCAGCAACAGGGCTTCCCGAGGTGCATTGAACGGGCAGGTCGTGGCTTGGGGGTGATGTCAAGACGCACCTGGATAGAATCTCTGTTTGGACTTTCAAAGGCGGATAGGCGTCGCCGGTCTTTGACCATACTGGCAATGGTGTTCGTAAGCGAAGAGCCTTGTCTACCACCGATGATGGGCACTGATGATAAGCACATGCTCGTGCACCGTTTGAGTGATTTCATCACTCGGTCAGTAGCCTGCAGGGCCCCAAAGTCGCCTCTCGAGCTGTCATACGACATTCCCAGCGCGGTGCGGCAGTCCCGAAGCCTGCTCTGCCCTCCTTGAAGGTCTTAGACACACACTGAGTGGCATGAGATCAGCCCACTATCATCCCAGTGGATGTGAGAAGCAAATCAGGAGCAGGGCGGGGCCGTGACAAGATACCACCAACTCATACATATTCCAGTCTCAGACACTGAACGGCATGAGATCGGCAAGCAAAAGCCAGCCCACCATCATCCCAGTGGATGTGAGAAGCAAATCAAGAGCAGGGCGGGGCCGTGACAAGATACCACAAACTCATACATACATTCCAGTCTCAGACACACACAAACAAACAAGCGCGGGGCCCTCCCCCCGGGGCCTAACCCTCGCCGGATTGGCGGGGGGACAGAGAATGGAGGGGGGAGCGTTTGCCGGCTGAGGGGTATGACCCCCCCCACACGGCTAGGGTTGCGTGTGGTGTCGGTTGGTAGCGCTCGGGGTTCCCTACTGACGCCTTCGAGTGCAGGGTGTTGGCTGTTGCCTTCGCCGATCGGAGCCTTGGTTGTGTGTTCTCCTTCTTGTGTTGATTGTGTTAGCGGTGGTGTCGGTTGGGTGTGGTCTGGACCCGGGCCCGTAAGGACGAATCCGCACTTCTGGTGTGGTGGCCGTCGCTTGCCGTTGCTCTCTACGGTCCAGATCCGGTCTTGGGTTTCACGCACACACGTGTGGTTCGAGTTGTGTACATATTTTGCGCCTGTGCAGGCATGGTTTCATATATTTGTTTGGGGAGCCAACAGCAGATGGATTTTGCATCAACAGCAACGGTCGAGGGTACCGGAGACCTTCGGGGCGCAGTTACTTTTGTACAGACAGCCCTCCGCGCGGTTGGCATAGAGCGCCCATCCAGGCCAACCCAGCTGACAGTCCAATATATTGGATACATTTGTATCTGACGGATGCCTCTGCTGGCGTCAGCACCTGCCCGCCCAATCCCCCGGGGTGAGAGGCAGGACTCCTGAGGCCACGGCCGGTTGCAATTCCATGGCGATGAGTTTCCGGGTGCTGTTTTTTGGCTCAATTTTGGTTTTGGTTTTTCGGCTTGGTGGCAGGTGGTGAGCGTCACTGGGCGTAGTGTTCGAATGAATGAATTGTGACTATGAGTTCTGATTATGAAGGTAATCGGGCAAATGAGGGGTTTGTTTATAGTGTAAATATGGAAGGGGCGGCTGTGCAGGCGGCGGACCTGGCGGTCACGGATAGTGTAAATAATGAAAGGCATGTTGATGGTGGGAGATCGGCTGGACAGAGTGTAGGCCCAGCGATGGCGGCGTTGCCAGTGGGCACCCTGGTGGAGGTGTATTGGCCAGGTGAGCGCAGCTGGTATGGTGGACGGTTAGGGGGGGGGGCATCTGTGGAGGGGGCGACGGTGATTGAGTACCTTGATGGGAACCCGGAGAGAGAGGAGGTGTTCCTGGAGGACAGGCCGAGAGACCCGGGTGATCATGACGGTTTCCTGTCCAGGCGGGGTGGTGGGCGGCGCGTCGGGGTGAAGACGGCTGGTGGCTGGAGCAGGGAGGCGGAGAAGGGCTTGCTTATGGGTTGGCGGCAGCTGCCTCGGGGGGATGCGGGCGCGGGTGCGGGTGGCGAAACTGAGGGGGTCAGCGGGGAGGACGGGGCCGGAGTGGATGGTCTGGCGGATGGGATGGCAGTGAGCAGCGGAGAGGGCGTGGAGGGCCCTCATCTGTCACTTCGGTTGGAACTGTCGGGGCGTTCGGCTGGGGTTAGCGTTGATCTTGGGAGTGGTGCTGTAGCGGTGGGACAGTCGGGTGGTGAGGAGGCCGTGGGGGTGGCGGGTGAGGGTGTCCACGGGGTAAGGTTAGGGACGAGGACGGTGGGGGCAGAGCGCGGGGCTGATGTGGCGGGTGAGGGAGGGGCTGTGGAGCCACTGAGACCATTGGGGGGTGCCTCGGGAGGGACTAGTGGGTCGGCGCAGCTCGAGGGAAGTGGCGGGCGGAAGGGGGCAGGACAGCGGGTGGGGAATGTGGTCTGCTCGGTGCCGGGGTGCTCAGTGGGGGCCCTAGGAAGCAGACGAGCCCTGACGGAGCATTTTCGGCGGAGCCATCCTGACGCATCGGGGCTTCTGCTGTCTGCGGCGAGGCTCACGCGGTGCCCTGAGCAGAGCTGTGGACATATCCTCTCGGAGACTGGATTGCGGCAGCATCAAGGTCGGGGTGGGGGCTGTCTGGCTAGTTATGCTCAGCGTTGTGCGCCGGCTCAGGGGGGAGGCGGCAGTGGGGGCCGGGGCAATCCACGGGCGGCGGGGCGGGCGCAGGGGCAGCACGGAGGCGAGAGCTTGGTGGGGGACCCGGATGGGCTTGGAGAGGCGGGGTGGACATGGCTGCGAGGACTGAGTGTCGACGAGTGTGCTGTGAGCGACTTCCCTTCCCTGATGGTGCCGAAGAAGTTGTGGGGACTGTTCACCGAGTGTGTGATGGTCGCGCTTCGGAGGATGCGGGTGGACACAGAGGACGTCGAGGCCTATAAGCTGTTCTTTTTACTCCCGCGCCTGGTTCTTCAACCGGTCCAGCAGCAGGTGAAGCAGGGTGTGGCCCAGGTCATTAAGGAGCGTTGCGCCCGCTTCCTACGCGGCGAGTGGGAGGGGCTGCATGCGGAGGTGCCGGGGGATCGACGAGCTGTGGCCGAGGCGGATGAGGAACGGGTGCTGCGAGATGCTGTGCGGTTGGTGAAGGCGGGGCAGCTGGGAAAGGCAGCGAAGAGGCTGGAGTTGGCCAAGCTGGCACCAGCGACGGAGGAGACGTTGCTGAAGCTGGAGCGGTTGCACCCGGCTGGGACAGGCAGGAGGCAAGATGTGGGAGAGGATCGCCGGCGGGAGCTTCGGGGGCAGGCGCTTGAGCTGGATGAGAAGACGTTCGATGATGTAATGCGTAATCTGCCGCGGGCCTCGGGACCGGGCAGCTCTCAGTGGCGCTGGGAGCATATGTGGGCGGTCCATGTCTCTGGTGGGCGAGATGCACTGTTGGAGGTGTGCAACCATCTGGCGGCAGGTCGGGCCCCGCGGGGGTTCGGGAGTGGTTGGCAGGCGCTAGGTTAGTGGCGTTGCTGAAGGACGACCTCGGCGTCAACGTCCGGCCCATTGCGTGTGGCGAAGTTCTCCGGAAGCTAGTGGCGAAGGTCATATGCAGGCAGCGTGCGAAGGCCCTCAGGGCTCGATTTTGTGGGCGTCGACAGGATGATGACCATGGTGGACTGCGGGCGGCCCAGATTGGGGTTGCGGTGAAGGGAGGGGCGGACCTGGGGGTCCACACTGTTCAGGCGGCCCTGGATCGGCACCCGGAATGGGTCTGTGTTAAGGCAGATGCCAGGAATGCCTTCAATGCGGTGCACCGTGAGGCAATGTTTGAGGCTATCGAGCGGGACTTCCCGGAGCTGTGGGCATGGACGGACCTTTGTTATGGGGTGGATGCGAACCTGGGGTTTCGGCTGGGGGGCGTTGATGGCTCGGTGATGCGATTTGTCAAGTCGAAGGAGGGCACGCAGCAGGGGGACCCCCTGGGGCCACTTTACTTGGCTGCCCCGTTGCAGGTGGTGCTGGAGCGGGTTCAGGAGGGACACCCTAGCGTGGTCATCTTTGCCTACTTGGATGACGCTTTCTTCCTGGGCCCTCCGGTTGAAGCGGCGCTCGCGTATGAGACTTATATGGAGGAGGCAGTGGCGATTGGCCTGGATATTCAGCCGGTGAAGTCAGCGGCTTTCTCGCCTGAGGGGGACGCCAGTTGCTTCGAGGCCGGGATGCCGGGTGCACGGGGGGAGCTGGACTTCATCGATGTCTTGGGGGTGCCGGTGGGGAAGGCAGAGGCGGTCAGTGTGGAGATGTTGAAGAAGGTGGAGGAGCTATGTGGCATCCTGCCCCTCTTGAACAAGCTTGGGCATGCGCAGGCCCAGGGGCTCCTGCTTCGATTCTGTGCCCACCCGAGGCTGGGGTTCTGGCTGCGAGGTGTGCCGCCGGAGATGATGCGGGAGGCGGCTGAGGAGCATGACAGGAGGATGCAGGGGGCGTTGCGGGACTTGCTGCCTGGCGGTGGATTGGCGTGGCACTCCGGTGAGTTTGCCACCCTCCCACATGGGATGGGCCTGACTAAGGCGGCGAGGGTGAGCAGTGCGGCCTGGCTTGGTGGGTTTGCGCAAGTCTGGGAGGATATGCAGGAGCTCTTTCCAACAGTGACGGCGGGGACCGAGGACCTCGGGGCTGAGAGCGACTTGCCATATGTTAATTCTTTGCAATTGGCCATGCAGAAGGTGTCGGAGGCGATGGAGGTGATTGGGGAGGCGAGGGGAGCAAATGTGCATTTGCCACCTCAAGTGCCAAAGGCGGACGACGTCAAGAAGTTGAGTGATTACAGCAGGTCTCAAAAACGTGCCCAACGGGTCTATGCTGCTGTCCTCCACTCTGCGGATTGGCTTTGGCTGGCTGGGCACGTGGGGGCGTCTCGGCTCCCCTGGCTTTTCTCGGTGACCTTCAACAGTATTGGGCCTGCTTTCTTGAGGGGTGTTCCATGCTGCCCAGCCCTGGAGCTCAGTTCGGCGGAATACCGGGTGGCCCTGCGGCACATTCTTCATGCGGAGCAGCCCCTCCTTGGCCAAGTGGAGGAGTGCCCCGATTGTGGAGGAGAGCGGGATCCCACCGGGACACACTTACTGGCATGCCGGGGGGGAGTGGGGGCTGGGGGAGGAAATTGGTACTCTTTCATCCACCACAAACTGCAGAGGGTGCTGTTCGAGGTGGCCAAGTCTGCCTATCCCTTGGCGTCTGCATTGCACGATGACTTCGCGGGCTACCTGACCTACTCACGGAATCATTACCCGGATGTGACAGTGCTGGATGCGGAGGGACCGGGCCAGCATGTGCTGTTTGATGTGGCCACGGCGCGGCCGATGTCAGACGCGCACCTGGGAGCGGCCATGATGGCCCCCAGGGCGGCGGCGAAGAAGGTAGAGGAGAGCAAGGTGGCGACATACGGGGATGTCCGCCCACATCACTTCATCCCCTTTGGGGTGGAGGTGTACGGTGGGCTGGGGCCTGCGGCGTATGGATTCCTTCGGAAGACGCAGCGGCGCTTCAGGGAGCGGCGGTACATGCGAACGCGGAAGGGGGAGAGCAGGTGGATGGCAATGGGGACGAGGACGAGGACGAGGACGAGGAAGCGGCACGTGGCGGGGCGGTGGGCTGGAAGGAGAAGTGGGTCCGGCTGCTTTCTTTCGCGCTTGCACGGGGGGTTGCAGGGCTGATCATCAGGCGGGCTGTAGGGCGATGTCCGGCCGGAAGTGGGTGGCGTTGGGCTGGCGGAGGGCGTGTGGGAGGAGGCATGGGCCCGGACCTGGATCGGGGGGAGGCGGACCGACGGGAAGGGGCGGAGAGGTTGGCACTGATGGACAGAGCGTGGGAGGACGCGTTCGAGGAGACAGACTATGCCACGCAGGATGGGTCTGGCGGTGGGACGCAGGAATCTGAGGGAACGCAGCGTGAGCGGTCTGGCAGGCTCCCGGTGAGGCAGGTGAGGCAGGCGCGATGGCATCGAGGCTTTTGGAGAGCATGGAGGACGTGCGGCGGGAGGTGGAGCATCTGGGCACTGTGGAGGGGCAAGGAGGGGGCACCGCCGAGGCGCGATCTGGAGGGGCACGGGCAGGCATAGGCGGGCTCAGCCAGGCGGCGTCAAGTGTCGAGGATATCTTGAATGAGTGGGATGACCTTTTGTCGCCGGGCCCGGTTAGTGCGGTCTGGACTCAGGAGCAGAGTGGGGCCTCGCCGAAGCAAGCAATGGCCTTGGCTGAGGGAGGGGTGGCCACCTTGATGGGGGCGAGCAGGCGGGTGGCCGGCCTTCTTGGGGGGGTTGATGGCATGTGGGGAACTGATGAGGATGACGGGGGAGATGTGGGGAGGTCCGCGGGTGGAGTTGACACACGCCGGGCCCCTCAGAGCCCGGGGGCCCATCCTGGCAGCGATGACCACTTACAACAGGTTGCACGGCAGCATACGGCATCTCATCAGCTTCCGTGCCCATCGGGCGAGGTTGCTGGCCGTGCCGGAACTAACAGTGAGCAGCTGTCGGGAAGGCGACGACCGGGTGGTGAACTATCGGCCACCGGGAGGGCTTGGGACACACAGGCAACTGTGGGGATGGGACCCCAAGTAGGAACAGTGCGGCGTGACAGTTACAGCGCAAGTGTGGAGCGCATTGCTCAAGTTCGCGGCCACCTTGCAAGGCAATCAGCGCAAGGGCTCCAGTCACGGGGAGTTGGTGCAGGGGGTAGAGGGCTACAGGCGCAAGTCGGTGGCGGATGCGCAAGTTTGGATGAGGGCAACCCAGTTTATCATTCTCAGCCCCTTGGGACAGCGCTTGGGCATTCTGGCCGTGGCGTGGGTGGGCAAGCTCTCTTGAGACCAGGCTGTAGGGGGCAGCGGGGTGATGTGGGATGTGGGCTTGGTGGTAAAGGGGTGGCTCGATTGGCGGAGGTGAGCCGGCTCCAGAGACACAGCAGCAGTGCGCCGGCAGGACAGCCGCAGAGGGGCTCAGGTGGCCCAGTGAGGCTCAGGGAGCAGAGGAGTGGTCTTGCGCGTGGGCTTGGTGGTGGAGATATGGCTCGCGCAGCTCGGGGGGCAGGGATGAACCGGCTTCAAGCACAAGGCGGCAGTGCGCTGGCGGTGCAGATGCAGAGGGGCTCGGGTGGCTCAGCGAGGCTTAGGGGGTCCCATTCTTCACTAGTGAGCTCCGGAGAATCCGGATGAGTGTCCCGAAGTGTGTGCTGAATCCTTTGATCCCCGGCGTGGGTACATAGTGCAGTCTCCTGTGGCTTCGGGGTGCCAAAGGATTCGCAAGGATAAGCATACACACACACAGGGGCTCGGGTGGCTCAGCGAGGCTTAGGGGGTCCCATTCTTCACTAGTGAGCTCCGGAGAATCCGGATGAGTGTCCCGAAGTGTGTGCTGAATCCTTTGATCCCCGGCGTGGGTACATAGTGCAGTCTCCTGTGGCTACGGGGTGCCAAAGGAGTCGCAAGGATAAGCATACACACACACAAACTTGTTGGCTTGGTGGTGGAGATATGGCTCGCGCAGCTTGGGGGGCAGGGATGAACCGGCTTCAGGCACAAGGCGGCAGTGCGCTGGCGGTGCAGATGCAGAGGGGCTCGGGTGGCTCAGCGAGGCTTAGGGGGTCCCATTCTTCACTTGTGAGCTCCGGAGAATCCGGATGAGTGTCCCGAAGTGTGTGCTGAATCCTTTGATCCCCGGCGTGGGTACATAGTGCAGCCGGTCTTCTGCGGCTACGGGGTGCCAAAGGAGTCAGTCGGTCCAAGGATAAGCACACACTCAGATCTCCGCACCACCACGGAGCGCAAAGCGGCCAATGGAGCAGGGGAAGGATCTTGAGAGAGGGGTGCTCGATGGCGCATACCTCACGAGACGACTTCACATCGTTGTGCAGCAGGTCTTCGTTTTGTGCTTCAGCTGCGCCCTTTTCCTGCCCCGGGTGCAAGGCCCCCCATTTTCCCTCAAGACGCTGCCCTGCTCCCGAGGCTCCCGCGTCCGAGGACCCCAGGCCGGCCTTTCCGGAGGCACCCACTTGCGCAGGCGGTTGGGTGCTTCGCCTCGGGGGCGGACCTTCATGTACGCTTCGACCTCCTCGGCGAGCTTCTTGGACTCATCTTGAGCCGAGCTGGCAGCATTTTGGAGGGTCACCACCTCATCTTCAAGCCGAGCCACCTCCTCCTGCACGGAGCGAGCCTGCTCACGCATCTTCTTGTTCGCCATCTCCTCGTTGTGCAGCTTCGTGTTCAAGGTCACTGCCAGCTCAGATAACTCTTTCCCAGTAAGCGACTGCCGGCAGCCCATCCCCCAAATGACAATCAGCGGCAGCGGAGCTGCGTCTCGCGCCAGGGGCTTGCAGAGCGGCCGCATGCGGCAACCGTCACACGCCGCCACTGCTCGCTACGGACCGCGCGTCACGCCGACTCACGCAAGGGCCGTCGAAGTGGAATGCGATGCGGCCGTCACAGGCGGCGCCCTGCATGGACAGCTTGCGGGGCAGCGCGCGCACCTTCAGCTCGTCCATCCGCTTGGCGTAGCCCGTCCTGTACTGCTTCAGCTGACTTCGCAAGCTCTCAACCTCGTCCCAGTACTTCTCCGCTTTCCCTGCGCTCCACCCGCCCCCGCTCCATTGGGCCCCATCATTGCTGCACTGGCTGCTGGGCTTGGGCGCCCCTAGCGCGGCCCGCCACCCACAGATCATGTGAGCCGGCCTCACAAGGTACCCGCGTAAACCTGACTTGGCTCCCGAGGGGGGGGGGCGCTGTGAAAGGGTTGGCACTCGGGTTTGAGGGGGACAGGGAACTGCGCGAGGACTCTGGTGCAAGCCTTGGACCAGGGGTTCCGGTGCGTGCTGCCCACCGGTTCGCAGAGCGAAAGGAAACGCGGCTCGCAGGAAAGCGGGAAGAACGTTGCAGTGGGTCAATAGAGACCCCCCCCTTGGTGCGGGAATGACGTTGCAGTGGGTCACTAGAGACCCCCTTGGTGCGGGAATGATGTTGCAGTGGGTCACTAGAGACCCCCCTTGGTGCGGGAATGATGCTGCAGTGGGTCACTAGAGACCCCCAGTACAGGTATGATGTTGCAGTGGGTCACTAGAGACCCCCCCCTTGGTGCGGGAATGATGTTGCAGTGGGTCACTAGAGACCCCCCCCTTGGTGCGCGCGTGCCCAACTGCACCAAGCTTCTTCAGGGCCCCATGGTCGAGTTTGCGGGCCTGCTCATGGAATCACCAGGCCAGCTGTGATGTGCCGATGGACTGAAAGGAGCAGAGAGACGTGCCACTCGCTCGAGCGTCTGGGGGGCCACAAGGGGACTAAGCCGCCCCCTCCTACCTCGAGCGTCTGGGGGGCCACAGGGGGACTAAGCTGCCCCCTCCTACCTCGAGCGTCTGGGGGGCCACAGGGGGACTAAGCTGCCCCCTCCTACCTCGAGCGTCTGGGGGGCCACAAGGGGACTAAGCCGCCACCTCCTACCTCGAGCGTCTGGGGGCCACAAGGGGACTAAGCCGCCCCCTCCTACCTCGAGCTTCCTGATCGAGCCGTAGGCAAGAGCCGGAGGAGCGAGCACAACGCGGCAGCGTCTTTAATAGGGAGGGCATGGGGGAGGGCTAGGGGGCGCAAGGCGCAGGGTCCCTTGCGCAGCGCAGGCAATGGTCCGGGTCAGTGCGCCGAGGAGCAACGCACCTCCGAGGGCAGCCATTGGCTTAAGCCCGTCCATCTCCATCCTGCAGGCTTCCAGCTCGGTGGTGGCATCCAGAAGTGCCTGGCTATTGGCTGCCTCAACGGAACACGCCTTCGCGTTCGCCACCTGCACGGCATCCACAGAAGAGTATCCGGCTTACACAGAGAGCGCGGCAGGGGGGCCGTGAGGGAGCACATCTCGGGAGGGCGAGGGCAGGCGCGTCGAGCTCCATCGTAGGCAGAGACAGCGCTAAGTCGTCTGGACCAAATGGTAACCGGCCACAAACTGGCGAACCTCAGGGCGGTGGGGAAACACCTGGGACCGGTACCAGCGGCAGACAGCAGAAAACTGGGTGTTCTGCATCTCGAGCTCTTGCCTGTGGGCTTCATGCTCCCCCTGAGGGAAGCCCACCCAGCGCGGCGCAGGGAGTGCCCATGTCACACCCCATCACTCCCCCCGTGAGCACTGCGGCCCTTGACCAGGACGCGATGAGGGCCAACGCGGGATCCCTTAAGGGGGCTATCGCTACGTATTAGGATGGCCTGCTGTAGGCGGGCACTCTGAGGCCCCACCTGGCTCCTGCAGGCCTTGCAGGAAACTGTGCCAGCGGGGTGTGACGTCAAGGGGTGTGACCTCAGAGGGGTCTCACGAGGGAGCGCACGCAACTGAGTGCCTCTCTTTCCGTCTCTGATTGGACATCTCAACCCTTATTTATCCGTGGTAGACAGAAGGGCAGACCTGAGTGACTGAGTTCAGGTTTTTCACTTTCTTTCCGTACGCGCTCGAGGTCATCCACTTGCTGATGTGCATTGCTGACCTGAGAGCACACCCTCAGCGCCAGCTCAGCGCTCCGGGATTCCGCCCCGCCCCGAGAGGGAAATGCCAAGCAAGTCAGAGGCACGACGGCCTGGCAGGCGGCGCGGACCATCGGGCAGCGCGTCCATTCCACGTGCCGCGCCTCCACGTGTCACAAAGTTGGAGCGTCCAGAGGCCTGGTGGAATCACCGAGAGAGGGTTTCCTTACTTGACATTTTTCTTCATTTCACTGAGCTTTTCCCCGGATTTGTTCTGCTCCGCAGCGGCGACGGCGGCGATCTCCTCCTCGTTCAAAAGCGCCTGCTCTTGAATCTGCCCTCCGGCAATTCGTCGCAGGACGCGTGGGGGTCAGGGTGTGGGGCACACACATAAATGGTGGGGAGGGTGCGCGGCGCTGAGAGAGGCATGCAAACAACGGGGGGACGAAGGAACAGAAAGCGAGCATGTCCGGTGACGCGGGCAAGACTAGCCATGGATATGTCTAGGAGCCTGCTCTTAGGAATCCAGGGCCACGTGTCGCAAATTGAAACATCCAGCCTCGTAGAACATATATATGGAAGAATGCAGGAACGTGCGTGGCTCGACGGATTCGGGAGTGGTTGCTGCCGGGCTGACCGCTTCTTTAAGCTCCTCGGTGGTGGCATGAGCCTCCTGGAGCTGCCCCTCGAGCCACGCCACGATGGCGGCATGCTCCTCCTGCAGCCTCCGCTGCGCGGCAGTGTGCCGTTCCTCCATTCGGACGCGGTCGCCCGAGAATCGCTCCACCTGCGGCTCTCCGCGGAATGCCAAAGTCTCAGCACTGAGGAATAGCCAGCAGACAGTAAAACAGTGCAACGAGGAGCAAATGACCACCGCCTGGTCTGTCATCTACGGGACGGCGCCCTGACTGCGCGATGGCAGCCCAGGCGCGCAAGGGCCCCATGTAGACTCATTGGACCGCTTCTGAAGGTGCAGGAAGGGCCAATCAGCTGTGAGCGGATCAGGATCAATGCCCGATATGGGGATGCGAGATGCTACTCATGCAGCGCGCAACGTCTGAGACGCCATGGTGAACGGCCTCTCCTCCCGATGTGCCAGCCCTAACGGCAAGTCAAGATGCTGGGATGAGAGCAGGACCCTGGGGTACAGAGGCAGGCCCCATGGACGCCCAGAGATGCACTTCCTCTGGGGCGCAGGGATATGAGCAGAGGAGCTGGAGTCCATTCACGGCAGCGCGTGTATCAGTAGGCGAGTGGAATCCAAAAGATGCATGGGAGAGGCGAGCGGTCCGCGGCTTACACGATCCGGCATTGTATATTCACAGTCAAGAATGTGGCCGGGAGGTGCGCGCCATGCACGAGGGTGATACCATGTAATTGAGCAGGCCGGCGCGAAGGTGCTCCAGGGGTTCCTTGTCGAAGGGGGTCCTTGCAGTCAAGCTAGACACCATCTTAGCAAACTCCTCCATGTCGACCCTGCGCTTCGGCGCAAACAGAGCGCGCGAACCGTCAGCCAGCCGCACGGAGCTCGGGGTCTGCCCCAAAGCCCAGAAGTGCACTCAAGGAAGCTTCCGCCGACCTACTGAGTCCCTGATAGTCGCCTGTGAGGCGTCCACCGGACGCCTGCCTGCCGGATGCCGGAAGCTCCAGGAATAAAGGCCGTGGCACGATGACCCTCACGCGCCGCCAGGTGCAAGGGGCGCGTGCTTTGGAAAAATAGGAGGGTCCGATCTTGAGCGCCCATGTGAGGAGGCGCAGAGACAGAGCGCCCACAGCAGTTGAGCACCGGACCCAAGGTGCAGCTGCACACACAAACATCTCCGTGCGCAGGCCTGGTACCTCCAGCCTTGGAGGCGCTCCGTCGGATGCTCCGCTATGGGAGAGGCGCAAGCGGCTGCTGGGTGGGGAGCGGCTGGGTGGGGAGCGGCTGGGTGGGGAGCGGCTGGGTGGGGAGCGGCTGGGTGGGGAGCAGCTGGGTGGGGAGCAGCTGGGGTGGGGAGCAGCTGGGTGGGGAGCAGCTGGGTGGGGAGCGGCTGGGTGGGTAGCGGCTGGGGCGCACCGCTGAGCCCCACACTCGGGCGCCATCAGGTTAGCTTCCTGCGGATCGACGACGACCTCCCTAGAGGAAAAGTTCCACTCTGGGAACCCTCGGCCGTCCGAAGGTGCGCCCTCGTGCTCCACGTAGAAGAGCCGCGTCCAGTCGCTACACACCCAGTCTGGGACCTCCTCCGTCACCACGGCCTTGTGGGGAAGCGGCTCCTCGTTCCCCTCGGGATTCGACTTCTTTATGTCGAAGTGCTTGAAGAAGGTGTTCCCCGTGGTTGTGTTCTGCAGCGGAGGAACAACTCAGTGGAACGCGTGACATGCATTTCGACTTCGGCTTTCGCCATCTCGGACATGGGGAACAGATTCAAACAAGTTTCATGCTGCACGGATGGTAAGTCAGGTCTCGGCATCACCGGGACACACTCTGTGCACAAACTGCGTGTTGTGCACAACAGGGAAAGCTTGAGTGATGGACGCACCACAGCTTCTTAGTAGAGAGGGTGCCTTCGAGCAGGATGCGCAGGACAACATCCCACTTGGACAACAAATGGCAGGTAGGGATACACGTTGCGGCAACTCGCGAGGGGGGCTCAATTGAACCCCCGCTCTCCACGACTCGCAAGGGGGGCTCAATTGAACCCCCGCTCTCCACGACTCGCAAGGGGGGCTCAACTGAACCCCCGCGCTCCACGACTGGCAAGGGGGGCTCAACTGAACCCCCCCTCTCCACGACTGGCAAAGGGGGCTCAATTGAACCCCCGCTCTCCACGACTCGCAAGG